>JAANYP010000966.1:267500-304024 GCA_020465985.1 Centrapalus pauciflorus
ATGTATTTCCACCCCAAAAGATAGTGAAATAGGGGCTATGAAGACTCACCGAACTTGTGATGGCAAAAACGAGCGTAAAATGCTATTTTTCGTAAGTTGATGGATGGTGCACCGAGCGAGATTAATCGAGCCCTAAATGATAATAGGGACTTAATATCTCTAATATATGATAATATATATATTTATAGATTTTTATGTCTTAAATCACCCAACATTACAAGTTTATAATTAAAACCCGCTTAAAACGTCAAGTTTATATATATATATATATATATATATATATATATATATATATATATATATATATATATATATATATATATATATATATAGGGTCAGGTTCTATGGGGCACCTGTATGCATTGTGCACTTTGGGAACCTGTATGCACCGTTAGATCTTGAACTTTAATGGTTCAGATTGTAGTGGCAAAAGGGTAATTAACTTGAAAATGGGTGCACGGGTGCATAACTTCTCGCGCGCGGAAGGGCAAAATCGGAAGATGCTTGAATTCAGAAAATATTCCATCAGAGTCTAAACAAACATGATGCATCTTCATCCAATTTATTGGATTCGTCTTCAAACACGATGCATCTTCATCTAATTCAATTTCAAACATGATGTATTTCGATCATATTCATCCTCGTCTTTGTTCCATCATTATGCATCACCAAAATCGTGATGCATTTCGGCCATATTCATCCTCGTCTTTGTTCCATCATTATGCATCACCAAAATCGTGATGCATTTTGACATTTAAATGTGTTAATTTCGTGATGGATCTCTGAAATTTAAATGTGTTCATCAACGTCTTCAATGTGTTCATCATTGTCGTGATGCATTGCTGTTGTGCATCATATTTGAAACAAACAATACCATATGCTCCAACTATTTCTTGGAAGCAATAACCACCAACATTAATAAAGAATCTTAGAATTCTTTGACTAGCCATAAGCATTATACAGAATCGTAGAATGAACTGTTTGTGAAGAAACTGATACTCAAAAACCATGATCGACAGACGCAAGCAAATTCTTGTCAACATCGATGCACAGGTATGGTGCAGAGTTGCATACCGACGGTGGACAGCGATGGTGGTGCTGGGTCTGGCGGTAGTAGTAGTGGTTGTATTGTGAAAACTGGTTGAGAGAAAAGAGAGATGGAGAGAGGCTAGCCATGAAAGAGAAAGGGAAAGAGAGAGAAAAGGGGATGGATTTATGGAAAGGTGGTTGATCATTTTATTTAGTTTCCTAAATAAATGATAAATATTAAATTAAATCTTATAATTTAACGATATATTATTAAGCATTCTCAAAATGCCATTAATGCACCCTTTGTAAACAAGCAATGCATTTTTGGTTCCCATTTGGTTCCCGATGCATATGGTGCCCCATAGAACCTCAATCTATATATATATATATATATATATATATATATATATATATATATAATTTTCCAGCTTTTTCGGAGGTTTTTCGGCCTACTTTGAGGCTGTTTTTGACCAAGCTCCAAAATGTTTTAGGCTTTGGTTTTCTAGGACATTAACTACTATATACAAAGGATTTTTAGAATCAAGAACGGCCATTTTTCGAGATGTTTAGGTTGGTGAAAAAGCTCGTTAAAAACCATATGTTGGCCATTTTTGAGCTGTCAAACTTTCGGTTTCCTAAATAATTTCTGGAGGTCTTAAACTCCAAAATAAATTATGAAAACTTCCAGATCTATAGTTAAGACATAGATCTAACTTTTGAGACAAGAATCAACTTATTTCGTTAAGTTATGAATTAGTTATGATTTTTCAAAGTCGATATACATTTTCTGCCGAAAATCCGCAGTTTATAAACTTGAAATAACTTATGATTCTTGTTGTTTATTCAAAGACTACTTGTATAAAAGTTATAAAACACACACACACACACACACACATATATATATATATATATATATATATATATATATATATATATCACTTGTTTTCATAATATTAACACTTTTATGATGTGTTCATATATTCATAAACACATTTAAAGAAACAACTTAAAAACAAAAACTAGAAATTTATAAACTTGAGTTTTTATGAAACTTGTTGTTGTTGGTGATTATATATATTATGCAAGACTTATATAAACATAAATGTAAGATGAAATAAGTTAGTATTTACTTACTTTAAAGTATTTAGAATATGATTTTGAGTAGAAGTTGAAATCTTTGCAAGATATGCACCAAGAAC
Organism: Centrapalus pauciflorus; assembly: GCA_020465985.1. Taxonomy (NCBI): domain Eukaryota; kingdom Viridiplantae; phylum Streptophyta; class Magnoliopsida; order Asterales; family Asteraceae; genus Centrapalus; species Centrapalus pauciflorus. The sequence continues at coordinate 269,729 of JAANYP010000966.1, forward strand.
ACTTGAATTTCACCAAGAACACTTTGAATGAAAAGGTTTGTGATGTGTGTGGGTGTGGATCCGGTTTTTAGAGAGGGAAAGAAGAGTTTTTGGTGTGATTAAAATGAATGAAATGCTTCTCTATTTATAGAAGAAATTTGATCTTTCAAATGATGAAAAGCATGGGAGACAAAGGTTGTGTGCACTTTTAAACAAAATGATTGTGTTTAAAGTAATATTAAAAAAATAGAAGTCAACCCCTAAAAACACATGCCTATAGCCGGCCATATACATGTATTATACATGTATATTCATTTTTTTTGTATAAAAGTATTTAGAAATGTATTCTTGTATTTCCCTTTTCTTGTAATTTCATAAATACTTTTGGATGCATTGTTTTAATGAGTTGTTTTAGTCTTGCATAATTAATGTTAAGTAATTGTATTAGTGTATGATTAGTGTCACTAATCATAATTTAATTATGTACTTAGTTGAATTAATCCCTCAATCGTAAATCGATCGGATTAATTGATTTCCCGATTCATCGCACCGATGAATTTGATTCTAATTGAGTTGAATTTTCTAATAAACCTTGTTAATCACTTGATTAATTTCTAATGAACACTGATTAGGTTATAATTGGCTATTAAATACAGATTAGGTCATTGTTGCTAACCTAGTTTAGTGCCGGATGTTACAGTCTCCCCCTGTTAAGGGAATTTCGTCCTGAAATTTTATCCTGTTTCCTCAGGGGTATTGTTACTTAAGAGTAGATGAGAGTATCTTTGCTTAAACTTGCCTTTGCATGCTCTAGTGAATTCTGGTTCATGTCTAGAATTCCATCTGACCTTGAGGATGGGTATCCAACTGTGCTTCAATCATTTGACCTTACGGTCCATGATTTCAACCGGCTCTTTGATGAAGCGAAGTTTATCAGTTAGTTGGATCTCTTCCAAGGGGGTAACATGTGTCTCCTCTAACAAACACTTCTTCTTATTCGATACATGGAAGGTATTGTGCATGCTGCTAAGCTCTGGTGGTAACTCTAAAAGATAAGCTACGAGTCCAATTCCCTTTATGACTTTGCATTGCCAATGTATCGAGGGTTTAGTTTTTCCTTATTTTCCTAATCGTATCACACCCTTCCATGGCGAGACTTTCATTGGTACTCGTTCTCCTAATTAGATCTCAAGGGATTTTCTCCCTACATCTGCATAACTTTCTGCCAATTGCGGGCAACTTTTAGTCAGTTCCGCATCTGTACTATCTTTTCGGTAGTTTCGTGAATGATATTAGGGCCAGTGATTTGGCTATTTCCTACTTCTTCCCAACAAATCGGCGATCGACACTTTCGCCCGTAGAGGGCCTTAAACGGAGCAGCTTTAATACTCGAGTGATAGCTATTCTAGTACGATAATCCCACTAAGGTAATTGAGTATCCATTACATAGGCTCTTAATGTGCGTTCTAGGGTTTCGATCGTTCTATTATTCTGACCATCGGTCTGAGGGTGATATGTGGTACTCATGTCTAAGTTTGTATCCAAAGCTTGCTGTAATAATTGCCAAAAACTTAGATGTAGATCTGCTATCCATTTCTGAAATGATTATAATAGGCACTCCGCGTCCGGAGACGACTTCCTTGAGGCACGTTTGGACTAGCTTATTCATCCTGATGTTCTTCTTGATTGCACGCGGGTTTTGTTAGGTGGTCGACTATTACCCAAATGGTTTCTGATGTTTTATCTTAACTTTGGACCATGTTAGGAATTTTGTGGCAATGTCATTCTTCATGATAGGCCACCCGTATAGCTCCTTAAGGTCATGATACATTTTATCGGATCCGGGGTGAACGACATATCTTAATTTGTGTCCTTCATCCATAACCGGCTTTCTTATTCCACCAAACACAGTAATCAGATTCTATTCATGAAATATCGATTTTTTATTAGCCCTTATCCTAAACTATTTATCCACTTGTACTCTTAACGGCTTAGCTTATTAGTCTTCCTCAGGTGATAACGAATTTTCACGGTTGCAATTACTTATTAGTTCCATCCAACGGTACTACTTCGTATTCGACTCTTTCTGGTTCAAGATGTGTTGGAGGCTCTTATGGTCTGTGAATACAATACACTTCATACCGTACAACTAATGTCTCCAAGGATAAAGACTACTGCTTCAAGATCCAGATCATGCGTTGTGTAAATCACCTAGTGAACCTTAAGTTTTCATAAAGCATAAGCTATGACCCTATCTTTCTATATCAACCCATTGTGTGAAGCGTCACAATAATCTACAAATTTCTTGCTTCTCTTGGATAAAATAAACGCACTGTGCAGTTTGTGCTTTAATAACTGATATGATGTCTCCTGATCCTCGCCCCAATCATACTTAATATCTTTTCGGGTCAGTTTTGTTAGAGCTTCGGTGATCTTTGAGAAATTTTTTGATAATTGCCTATAATAAGTGGTAAGTCTTAAGGACTGTCGTATCTCTATGGGGTTTCAAAAGTTGACCAATTCCTGATAGCCTCGATCTTTGCGGGGTCGACTTGGATCCTTTTACTGTTGATCACGTGACCGAGAATTCTTACCTATCTTAACCAAAAGTCAGACTTAGAAAGCTTGGCATATAGTTGTTCTTTCTTCAACAACTCTAGAATCAGTCTTAAATGTTTGTTCGTGCTCCTTCTTGTTTTGTGAGTAAATTAAGAAGTCATTCAAGAATACAATCACGAATTTGTCTAGATAACGTTTGCACACCCGATTTATGAGGTCCATGAGTACCGTTGGGGCACTGGTTAATCCAAACGACATTAATAAGAATTTATGATGACCGAAACAGAATCTGGAGGCTGTCTTTGGAATATCTTTCTTGCGAACTCTAACTTGATGATAACCAGACCTTAGGTCGATCTTCGAATAGAAGCTTAATTCTTGGAGTTTGGTCAAACAAGTCATTGGTCCTTGTGAGCGGGTATCGATTCTTTTAGTTTATTTAGCTCTTGGTAATTGATGCACATTCTGAAGGTTCCATCCTTCTTATTTATGAACAAAACTGGAGCTCCTCCAAAGCGAGGAACTCGGTTTGATAAACCTTTTATCTAAGCCAGTTGGTTGAACGATTCTTACACTATTGATGGGGCTAATCGGCATGGTACTCGAGCCACTGGTACCGCACCTGATACTAGGCCGATTTTTTTTTTTTGAATTTGACTTGCCTCGATGTTGGGAGTTCAGGTAAGTGTTTTGGAAAAACTTTGGGGTAATCACAAATAATAAGAATATTTTCGAGCCGTTTTTCCTTTGGCTCCCTCTCTGTCAACACTTCAGGGTCCTAATGCTAGGGGTGATGCTTTCTTTGGTATTTCTTGTTTTGCCTTGGACAGTAAGGACCTTCTTATTGGCTAAAGGTATATGAACCATCTTCTTGTTGCACACTATTTCCGCACGATTTTTCTAGTCATTCCATGCCTATGACCACGTCAAAACTTCCCAGTTTGACGGGCATCAAGTCTGTTTCAAAGAGTTGACCTACTAATTCTAAGGAGTATCCTCGACTTACATTATGTATCTTAAGCGTCTTACTGTCATCAACCTCAATAGCATAAGTTGCACTTAATGGTGTAAGAATGGAATTTATCTGCTTAGTGAACTTAATGGATATAAAGCTCCTATCAGCACCAGTATCAAATAGTAGAAATGCATAAGTGGTATCTAATGGGGTAAGAGGATAAGTCTATGGGTTTGAAATTTCTTAGGCAAATTGTCGTACTACATATCCTCATGCACATAGTTATAAATAAAACTTAGTTCTTCATTAAAATGCTTGATACCTAATCTTTGTACATGATATGGTCAATAAATTTTTAAGCGTTACATTCCCTAAGATATATCAGATAGTAAAGCCTAGAGAAATACTATAAATTGGTAGAAGGGTGCTAAGTATGAGATGCCTCTGGGGTTTCCTCGTACTCCAGAGCGTTAAGTCGTTGGGTTAGTTCTACATTACGGGCTTTGCGCTCTGCTAGGCGTTGACACAATTTGTCTATTCCGTCTTTGTTGAATCGCCTGGGTATTCTGGTTGACCTAAGGTTTATTGGGGGTTTGCATTGCCTCCTGCTTAACCCTTGCAAAGATCTCACCGACCTCTTAGTGGATTTTGTTGAAATTGGGGGTCGCGTCTGGCGGCCCTTACCACCAACAGAGGCATCGTTTGTTACGTAGGTTTCTGGGTATGTGTCGGCACTTGAGGAGAAGATGGTGTTTCTATCTGGCTTGGGATCCCTTCCTTGTTTCTCCACTCTTGGAGAGTGTGAGGCATCCATCCCCACTGTCTTACGTTCTGTAAGGTCTTGACTCACGGATCTATCTAGACGCAACACACACCAACGAGTGCGGAATCCTCGTTAGCGGCTTGACGGTAATACCACACGCACGGAACACGGAGACTACCACTATGTTATACGAACAACAACGAACGTACCTACACGATGATTCTCTCCGAAACAACTCTCTGATTACTAGTAAACTCGAGATCGCCTTCTGCTAATCACTCTCCAAAATTCTGCAAAAGTCTGCTAATCATTCGAGTTAATCCCTAATTATAGAGACCAATTCGAGTTTGTCATGGGACAAACTCGAACTAGGCCCAAGGCCCATTCGAATTTGTCCACATGACAAATTCGAATTTGACTTCTATGCTAAATTCGAATTTACCCTAAATTCGAATTTCACATGTCAAACTTCTATTTGAATATATGTTTTAACTTATGTTTGAATTAATCTTTGGATTTTATGTTTGAACTTCTTGTAATACATTACATCAAGTTCAAACATACAATCAATAAATATCAAACACACAAAATCACATATATCAAACACTAGTTAATATTTAATACCTTGCAACATGACTTAGACAAAATGCTAACACAACTTAGACTGCTATCATCACACAGGGTGTACCAACAGACTCCCCCTTGACGATAGCTTCTAACTATTTACATTTTGATTAATTACTAGGTTTATTTAAACTACTGCCAGCATACAGACCTTGTTCAACACATACTTTAACCACATTCTGATACTTTCTAGCCTCAAACTCCATATGTGCATCACTCGAGATTTTATGTGTATGAAGCACTTGAAGGTCGACTCTGGAAAGATTAACTAGGTGCAGCGGATCGTACACTCTAAGAATCACTTTTTCTTCTAAGTCTTCCATCACCGCTTCACCTGTTTCACTCTCAACGTACCACCAGTTGAGATTACTCAAGACATTCTGTGGCATTGGCTTTAGTGGGACTTTCTTCAAACATCTAACTGGTTTATATTGATTTTTCATCCAAGGTCTACCAGTCAGAGGATCAATTCTAGAATGGTCCATCACTCTTTTGCCAATTCTCGGATTTAGCCTTTCAAATTTCCTCGACCTCCCTTCCCTTCTAATGATTTTAGCAATGATTTCAGCATAGGGATCGTCTCCGATATTAATAAGCTCTTTCCATGCCAACGCCTTTATCTCAACCTTTGGCAACGAGTTGAAATCTTTCAATTTTCTCCTTAGATACTGGAGCCCATCCTTTCGCTTGATAATAAATAGCTACAGTTCTCGATCAAAGAACCAGCTTAGTATATTTCCTGACAGCTCCCCAGCACTAGGCACACACATCTTTTCTTTCAAGTCCATTTCCTTTTTCTCTGCCCTAAACCATAGCTTTCTCTTTTCTTCATTAGTAAGCTCCCTGGCAGGTTCTTCAGATTGTGATTCAGCATTTAAAGCAGCTTTAACCGCTTCTATGTCAATCAGATTATGTTCCTCCGGCACATATGTATCGGTGATGGGATTTTCTTGAATAATAATCTCATTTGCTTCATCTTCCTCATCACCTAACACTTCATCATCTGGTTGCCATTCCTGAAAATCTTCAGGGATAATCTCCCCTTCCTCCAACTCATTACTCTCATCTTCAAAATCAAACTCCAACGCCTCTTCCTCAATATTCATTAAAGCTTCAATCATTTCATTCATGTCGCTTTCCGTGATCTTTGAGGGACTGACCTCTCCTTCTTCAGCTCCACTTTGACTAGGCTCCCCCTGAAGTTCAGCATGTTGCACAGCAGAAAAACCTACTGGCTCACCCTCTTTCGGTGCATTGGGATCATTGCCGTCGTCATCATCTTCCCTTCGCTGCTCCTCAGACTCCCTACAACTTATCTCCCCCTGAGCTTTTAGATTTTTCATTAACTGCTCAATAAGGGACCTCATTGTTCTGATTTCTGCAGCTTGAACTGCAACAAAAGTTTCAGCTCGAGATTCTCTTCTTCTATTTTTCCAACAAATTTCTTCAACTCAGCATTCTCTTTGTCAACATTGGCGTTATGCGCCTGTATCTCCCCGATAGCTTTAGTCAACTGAAAAATTTGGACTTGTTGGAAGTCAACCTTGCTCCTAAGCTCAGAAAACCGTTGATTATCTATGAAGGTTGATGAGCTGGATGGAATGGATTGGATGGGAGTTGGAATGATTGGTGAGGGAATGGATGTTTGGACAGGTGGTGGTGGTGGAATGGATGATTGAACAGGTGGTGGTGGTGGCGGAATAGATGTTTGTGCTGATGGCTGAGCGGTAGGCAGTTCTGGCTCAGAAGCAGAGGCTGATGAAGCTCCCTGCATAAAACGATGCCTTTTGGCCCTGTGCCTAGGTACCAAAGGAGTTATTTCTTCTTCCTCAAAATCTGAGTCATCTGACTCCCTCGATGCTCTTCTCTGTCTGGCTGCTTCATCAATAACTAAGATTCTGGATCCATATCTGCCTATACGGACAGCCGGTTCCTCTATCTCTGTTGCTAGTGATTCTGCAGCTACGTCTTCTATCTCAATCTCTTCCATTTCTTCCGACTCAATCTCTTCTTCAACATGCACATAATCTTCTATCTGCCTAAAAACATCATCTTCCCCTTCTGGAGGTTCCAAAATATTTCCAATGAGCTCAGTAGGCATGCGGCCCAGATGCCCAAATTTCTTCCAAGGTTTCCACCCGTGGATCAGATACGGGCAGTACAGTTGAAGGACCAGCTTCCTCTGGCTCCTGCACTTGGCTTGTTGAAGGCCCAGTGGCCTGAGTCTGTCTGGCTGATTGTCTTTGCCTCCTCCTTTGTTGCTGAGGCCTGGGCTGTTGCTGTTGCTATTGTGGCTGCTGTGGAATTTGAACTTCCCCGGCTCAATTGGCACCTTTAGGGACTTGGAAATCTGGATTAACCACTGCACCAAAAAGTGGTGCCTCCACTGGCCTAGCTAAAGCCCCTCTATGCGCTTGACAGTCTGCAAAGATTCTTTTGTCAATCACCGCAACACTTTGAATTTCAGGTAACTGTGGCAGATTTGGCAGGAAATGTCGTATCAACATCATTACGAACCGCGGATATTACAAAAATCTTTCTCGTGCCGGAGCTGTTATCTGTTGAACAAACTCTGCAAAGAACAATTCTGAATAGCTGAATCTCTGATTGTAGACCAGCGCGATCATCCCCGACTGAATCTTCGAGACGATATAATCAAATCATGCTTTCTTAGGAGCAAAGCACACCATGAAGACATGTGCAAGATATCTCCACTGCCCGATCAGCCCACTCTTCATATACGAGGACTTAGCCACATCCAGGCTATAACCCATCCTGATGAATGCAGCTTGCCTTACTGCTAACGGAAAGTCAATCGGTCCATCTTCTTGCTCTGAAGAGCCCAAATGTAATACTCGACGCAACACATCAGCTGAAAACACGAGAGGGGGTCCAGCAATCCTTGTCCTTAGTACTGTTGGAATAACAGTACAATCGACTTGTAGATGTTCCCAAAATTCCCGAACATATGGGATCACTATCTGTATGTTATGCGACAGGGCATAAGAAATCCTCGAACCGACCAAAAAATCCACCATTTGGTGGTATGCTTGAGCCTCTGGCAGCTCACGGTCCGGAGAAATGACCATATTATGCTTTTAAATAAAAACTCTATCTGCCATATCTGCATAATAAAGGATACAATATTAGAATAATCAATAAAAACATGAACTTGCTTAAATTCAAATTTGTTTTATTTTGAACTTGTGTAAGTACAAAATCCAACACATATGAATTTCTACAAGTTTGATTTAAATTTGAAGCAAATATTTCGAATTTAATGGTAAAGTCAAATAATAAATTCGAAACTACCCTCATTTCGAATTTAATGGCTTCTTCGAGTTTAGTGACAAACTCGAAGCTACGATCAAACTCGAAGCCATGATCAAATTCAAAGATGTCGGTTTGTGTAACAACAAAAATCCAAGATTTCAACCATTTTGGACTTAGAAAATTACATCCATTAGTCCTAATAGGTTCTAATCAAAGATATTTGTAACTAATTTGATGTTTCACCGGTTCAAACTTTGTTATTTTGAAATACAAACTTCACACCATTAAAACCTCAAAATTGGTTGATTTTGGCTCAAACTGAGTCTAAAACTTCCTAAATCTTGTACAATAATGTTGATTATACCTAGACTTGTTAGGAGTCTCGAACACAAATGGACAAAAACTCGACAAATAGTAGAAAACTCGAATACGGCAAACTCGAAGACACAAATTCGAAATCGCTCAGAACAAACTCGAAAGGCTCAAAATCGAAGGTAGGTGAATAATGACTTGTCACTGTTGACCTATTTATACTAACCACCTTCGAGTTTGTTTACCTCTTTCGAGTTTACTGCCAAACTCGAAGTCCCTGCCAAATTCGAACATGCATTTCGATTTGCATTTCGATTTTAGCTTAAAGTCGAATTGAACTTGAAAATTTTGAAAATCTCTGAAATAAATTCAACTTTTTCAACTTTTTCGTGTAACGGAATAAACTATGCCAAATCTTTTACCCTAAGCACAAGATTTTCACGCAGTTTTTATTTTATTCAACTAGGAATGCACCCTCAGTAATGTTGACCTTTTTCCTAAGTAAAATTAAAATTAAAAAATGAAGTAAAAAATAAAAATATAATAAAATAAATTAAAGTTAAAATTGTGAACAAAAATTAAACTTTAGACTAATCTATATTATTTTAAAATTTACAACCTATACTTAACACTAACAGTATATTTTTGATGAGTATAGTCAAAGAAAGGTTCAATCAGATAGCGGTGTCAAATACGCACTTTCAGTATTCAAACTTTCACACTTAGGAATTTTTTATTTCTTTGATTGTTTGTCGTGACATACATTTCTAGCCGATTGTTGGTATTATTTTCCTTTTAAACATGTTACACTTCGGAATATCCCTTGGCCTTTTTATTTATCAAGAAATTACCTTACATGACTCATACTTAGACATACTCTTATGATCAAGGCGTACACACAATGATTTTAACTTTTTGGTATTTGCAAACTTTCTTTAAAAGGCAAACATCGGACACAGGTCTGTATTTACATACAACAAAGTGTCTTAGTTTGTCTTAAGATTTATTTTTAAAGTTAGCAAGACAGCGGTGACAGGTCTGTACCGACGTACAACAAAGCGACTTATCTTGCTAACTTGAGTCAAACCAGAGGCAACAGGTCTGTACTTACGTACAACAGAGTTACTTGTTTTGACTCTTAACTCTGTATGATTTTTCTATTCTTTTCATTTCTTTAAGATGTATCTGATGTTGCTATACATCCCCGGAAAGTTTGCATACGTCATTTAGAATCAATGTCTGTATGTCTCTAACATAAAAATTAAGACCAATAGGTCATACATCTAAGTTAGTGACACGTCTGACTTTTTCTTGAATATTTTAATAGCCTTGAGACTCCCTATATGTATTATGCCTACCAACATATCAAACTAGATAATGTATAACACTTAGAATTTTTAGGTGCATTATGTGTGAAAGTTAAACACTTAGAGATTGTAAAGACTGTGCTAATTTTCGTCACTTTGAACCTATGCATCTAAGACTTAACTCATTTTCTGATATTCTCTTTTTTTTGAACTTTTTATGGTTTTCTCTCTTTTTTCTTTTGTTTTTCATAAATAAAAGTAAGAAAATATAATAGCCTACTAACTTACTATAAAAGGAAACTATCCTAAGCTACCACACTTACTATAAAAAGAAAGAAAAACTACTGCTATAAAAAGAAATAAAACTCTACTAAGGTCAACTCACTCTGGATTACGCATTCCATTTAGTTGAATCAAATACTCAAAACGTAACTTATCAAAAGCTTTGGTAAATAAATCAGCATTATTATCATCCGTTGCCACTTTTACCATCTTGATTAAGTTCTTTTTAGCACAATCACGTATAAAATGATGTCTTATGTCTATGTGCTTGGTTTTATTATGTTTAACTGGATTATTAGTTATAGCGATTGTTGACTGGTTATCTATCCTAATAGGAGTATGAGTATAAGTCAAACCGTAATCCCGCAATTGTTGTTGTATCCACAGAACCTGTGAACAGCAACTACCAGCAGCAACATATTCGGCCTCGCACGTTGACACGGCTACCGAAGTCTGTTTCTTGCATTGCCAGGAAACGAGTCTCCCTCCTAGGAACTGACAACCTCCAGTTGTTGACTTGTGCGATAAGCTACATCCTCCGTAGTCTGAATCCGTGAACGCCTCCAATTCCAGATCGCCCTCCGCGTGATACCAAAGTCCCAGCTTCGGTTTCGACTTGAGGTATCGTAGAATCCGCTTCACAGCTTTCATGTGCATCTCTTTCGGATTAGCTTGAAACCTAGCACAAATACAAACAGCAAACATTATATCAGGTCTAGAAGCAGTTAAATACATAAGTGACCCAATCATGGCCCGATATAATGTCGGATCCACATCGGTATCACTTTCAGTACCCGGTCCGAGATTGTGATTCACTTGCATCGGCGTGCTGAAGTGAGCTGTCAGCTTGGTTCCTTCCATCCCGAAGCGCTCTAAGATGTCATAGACATACTTCGTCTGATGAATGAACATGCCCTCCTTCCTCTGTTCGACTTGCAAACCCAGAAAGAAGTTTAACTCACCCATTGCACTCATCTCAAACTTTGACTTCATCACCTTTTCAAAATCAGTGCACATTTGCTCGTCTGATGATCCAAAAATAATATCATCCACGTACACTTGTACCAAGATGAAATGTTCTCCTTTTTGCTTCACGAACAGTGTACTGTCTATTCTCCCTCTTTCAAGCCCATTTTCTAAAAGATGGTTGGATAGAGTCTCGTACCATGCCCTTGGTGCTTGAAGCAATCCATACAAAGCCTTATCTAATCGATATACTCTGTCTGGATATTTTGGATCTGTAAACCCCGGCGGCTGTTCCACATACACCAGTTCCTTCACTTTCCCATAAAGGAAAGCACTCTTAACATCTAGTTGATAAACCTTAAAACCCTTGAAGGAAGCAAAAGCCAGAAACAAACGAATTGCTTCCAACCTTGCTACTGGCACGAACACTTCATTGTAATCGATTCCTTCCTCCTGGTTGAAACCCTTTACAACTAACCTTGCTTTGTTGCGAGTGACTATACCCCGATCATCTCTTTTGCACTTAAAAATCCATTTGGTTCCTATTTCTATTTCTCCTCGAGGTAATGGAACTAACTCCCACACTTCTAGTTTCCTAAATTGTGATAGTTCTTCCTGCATCGCTTCAACCCAAGAGTTGTCTTTTAGTGCCATTTGCACGTTTTTCGGCTCTACTTGCGAGATGAAACATGAATAGAGGCAGGTATGAAAGGCCTCGGAGTCATTTATCATCGACAACAACACTGTGTTGTTATTTAAACTACTCCTAGTCCTCACACCCGCATTAGGATTTCCTATGATACTCTCAATTGGATGATTCTTATTAATCCTAGATGTCTCTATCTCGTCAACCCTAAGATTATCTCCCAAATTTGATCCTATCTCTCCTAACGGGGGAACGACTTCAGACTCCACATTTTCTTCCTCATGGACACTGTCTTCAGAGGCTGAATTTGTAGTCTGATTTTCGTTTGTAGGCACTTTAGAATCAGTAACTTCTGGAGATCTATCTTCAGTTGATGTAGGCTCAGATGTTGATTGAAAAGTGGTCCTCGGAAAGCTATGACCCTCGTCATTCAGATTTAATGAGGACATGTCCTTTTCGATAGTACCTGCATTTTCATCCAAATGAATGTTAAATGACTCAAACAATTTGTCATAATAAAATATCCATTCCGGAGCAGTTTGGGGTTCATGTGTATAACTTGTGACTTCAATGTTATACACAAACTCTACTGTACCATTTGATTTATTAAAAACCCTTTTATTTGGTGAATTTGGCACATAACCTAGGAAGTATCCTTCGTCAGCCTTTTCACCAAACTCTGGTTGATGTTTTGTTTTCATTAAAGTACATGGTACCCCAAAAGGTTCGAAGCCAGTTTTAGGTGGCCTTTTATTCAAAACTTCATAACAGGTTTTGTTCAAAGATTTGACAGTAAGGACCCGGTTTAAAACATGGCACGCGGTATTCACTGCCTCCCCCCAAAACATGGTAGGAAGCTTTGAATCCGATAGCATGGTCCTTGCTGCCTCAATCAATGTCCTGTTTTTCCGTTCGGCCACCCCATTTTGCTGTGGCTCATAAGGTGCACTAAATTGATGCACTATGCCCTTTGATAGACAATATACACCAATTACTGTGTTTTTAAATTCTGTTCCGTTATCACTTCTAAGTCGTTTAACCCTTGTTCCATATGAATTTTCCACTTAGTCTAAGAACCCGATGAGCTTGGCAGCCGTCTCGTCCTTTGTACCTAAAAAGAAAACCCAAGAAAAACGTGAGTAATCATCAGTAATAACTAAACAGTACCAGCTACCACCTATACTTCTTTTGTTGATTGGTCCGAAGAGGTCCATATGCAACAAATCGAATGTGGCAGCGATGGAGTTCTGAGTCTTGGACTTGTGTGCCTTCTTGTGTTGTTTTCCTTTCTTGCATGGTAGACACTTGTCCTCGAACTGAAAACTCTTCATAGGAACACCTTGCACCAATCCATTTTTTGTGATGTAGTTCATTTTCCTTAGGTGCAAGTGTGCCATACGTCTGTGCCATAAAACCGACTCAGTCTCTGAAGCTTTAGATAACATACATATTGGTCCCATTGAAGATTCCGGCTTGTTCATGTCGAGCATGTACAGGTCATTCTTCCTTGGAGCCCTCATGAGTATCCACTCTTCAGGTACTTTGAACCCCGGTTTTAGCACTAACGCCTCAGTATCAGTGAACAACACTGAATTCTTTTTGTCACAGATTTGAGATACACTAATGAGATTGTGAACCAGTTTATCAACGTGGAACTTGATCCAATTTGATTGTCCCATTAGTGACCACTCCAGTACCGGTGATATTTCCTCCTTTATTTCCAGCGAATGATACAAATCCCCGATTCTCTCCCTTGAAGTCTGCAAGTAGACTTCTTTCCCCTGTCATGTGCCTGGAGCAACCACTGTCGACGAACCATTTGTTGTTTGGACCTGTAGTTATCTCCTGCACATGAAAGAAAATAGGTTAGTTATCACGGGGAACCCAAGCCATAACTGACTTGGTAATACCATTCTCGTCCACATACTTAAACTCTTTCAAATACCCATCTCTCCTTTCAGGTGACTTGGGTCTTTGAACTGGAGTCTGTTGTGGTGCCGAGTGATTCAAGTTCACTCTTTGCCTTTGTGTAGGCATTTGCTGTGGAGCTCTTGAATAATTACGATTATATGGCAATTCCGATTGATATCCCTGAGCTCTTCCTGGTGTTTGATGTCTTATAGGAGTGTGTGACCTAACCGGAGTGTAAGCTCTGCTAGGTGTAGTACTCCTATATTGTTGTTGCGGTCCAGACCTAGATTGATTAATGACTCGATTTGGTGAATTAGTCCTAATCACTTCTTTTGGTCGACCTGACACCGGTATTTGTTTCACAATAGTTTTTGGTGTAGCTTGCACAATTTTCTCGGTACTCTGAGAACTACTAGTGCTTGCAACACTTGGAGAAGGCTTAAGTTGTTCCGGCTTTCCTGTCTTAGGAGTATTATCTACTTTCTTATGCGGACAGCTAGAAGAAACATGCCACCTTTCGTGACATCTAAAGCAAGACATTTTGTCAATTGACTTTTTGTGTGTGCCCTTTGACTTAGGTGTCTCACTAGTGTCTGCCTCTTTTGGTTCAACTATAGCGACAGGTTCATCATCCTGATCATTAAAGTCAATTTTGTGTTTTCCTACAGGTTTATCACTAGAGGATGACACAAATTTAACTTTCTTAATCTTGACATTATTATCAGTCACTTTAGTTGCATTTTCCTTTACAGGTTCAGACACTGGTTCTGGTATTTCCTCTAAGTCTACTGATTTCTCAGTTTTCTCCTGAGGTTGAGGTACATAGTTGTCATTGAAAGGTGGAGGACTCTCATGATATCCTAGACCTACATGCTTTTTAGATTGACGCTGTGCATCTAAAATTTTCCCTAGGTTAAGAGATGAGTTCCTAAACTTTTCAAGTTTACTATTTGCCTCAGCTACCTTTACTTTAGACTCAACTAGCTCTATGTCTTTGGTTTTAAGCTCCTTGGTTAATGCCTCAACATGTTCATACATGAGTTCTAACCTAACACACTGTTCGCTCAGTTTGTCCTTTAGAACTATAACATCCTGTGCATCAGCCTTAAGCTTATCCCTAAGATCTTGCTTTATATCTACTAGGCTAGCATTATCTGTTTTTAACAATTCATTTTGAGCAGATATGGTTTGATGTGATTCTAGTACTAAATCTAACCTATCGTTAGATGTAGCACACAAAGCACATAAATCACGGAAAAGAGAAAAGTTCAGAGTTACCTTGGCATGATCTGATTCTACGTCGGCCATCTGTGCGGCAAACTCCAGAATTGTCTGATCAGCTGACTTCTCTACCTACATCGGACTACTTTCATTCTGACTGCCGTCCCCTGTGATTTCCTCTGCCCCTTCACTTCCAGTCTTAGTCACTTCAGCCATAAAGGCTCTAGCATTCGATTCTGGATGTGTACTCCAGTCATAAGTTCCATCAAGCTGTCTGTCTGATGTGACATTGGATAACAGACCAGCTATATTCGCTTGACTGGTAGAACTACTCGGAAGATATCACCCTTGTGATTGGTTCGGATACTGTCCCTGTTGATTCTGATATTGTCCCTGGTAATTCTCTACCTTCGGTCTCTGACACTCTCTAGCGAAGTGTCCTAACCCTTGACAGTTGTAACATTTAACCTTGGACTTATCGAATCCAATCTTATTGTTACTCACATTCAGATTTCTTCCCGTTCTTTTGATGAACCTCTTAACTCTCTGAGTTACCATGGCCAGTTGCCATTGCAGATCCATCTCTTCAAGATCATCAGGGTCTACTTGATCGTAATCCTCATCCCAAAGCACAGGATCGTTGATTTTGCCCTGAACGCAATTGCCATAAGCGGCCACGAATGAAGCCAACAGATTTAGATGGTCTTCAGCCGATTTTGCGCTCATAGGCATCTTTGAATATCCTTGAGATGTAGATGTCGGAGTAGCCTGATGCTGCTTTTCTTCTAGTCGAGCAAACCCTAAGAAAGCCCTACTTTGTGAGTCTTCTGTCTCAGCCGGTGACGACGTCTCTCCCGAGAAGAATGCTGTAGCGGTCTTCAATTCAGTTGCCACTGAAGGCTTTGATTTCCCAAAGTACATAGCTGGATCTTGAACTTGGTCATAATCCGTTTCCTTCTTCAGCAACTCAAAATGATATGCCCTCAACGTTCCCACAACATTCTCTAAAGTCAGAGTATAGTATTTGTGTTCGTCATGCTTTATTAAGGCCACATACATCTCTCATTTGGCCGGTAAAGCATCCAGAAGCTTGTTATTCTTCTCAGTTTCACTATACTCCACGTCATGGCTGTCTAACTCAGTTAGCAGATGATAGAATCGTGTGATAGTCTCATCCATCTTTTCATTCTTCAATGCTTTGAAGATAGCAAACTGCTGCTTGAGCATTTCCATTCGATTCTTTCTTACCCTCGGATTACCTTCACACCGTTTCTCTAATGCATCCCACAGGACTTTTGCTGTCTTCTGATTACGGAAGGTGTGTAATATTTCCTGAGGTAATGCCATCCGAATGATAGCGAATGCACGATTTTCGGCCTCATAAACTTTCTTGTCTTCATCTTTCATCTTTGAATATGTTAAGACTCGTTGACGACCTTCAACCTCTGCAGTAGGTGGAATGTATCCCTCGTCGATACAAATCCACATGCGCATATCATTAAATCTCGCGAAGTCGGCAAACCGATCCTTCCACCAGCAATAATCCTCAATTTTCATCAACTTTGGCGGAGAATTTGCTTTTCCAACCTTGTGATCCATCTCCATAAACATCTGTAGACTTGTCATTGTTTCAAATATATTTGAATTCAAACTTAATTAATTTAATTCGAAATTAATTCTTTCGAATTTAGGTAAATTCAAATGTAATTAAATTTAAACCTGTTTGGGATTAAATTCGAATTAAGTTTTTGAATCCAGCTAAAATCAAAATTAATGACAGATTCGAAGGTTCACTAATCTCGAAACTCCACTTAAATCGAATGTCCACTTAATTCGAAAACCCAACTAAACTCGAATGTCCTAATTCGACTTTAGTGTAAAGTCGAATACCCAAAGCAAATTCGAAACGGCCAAATTCGAAGCAAACTTTTAAGGAAACTCGAAAGGAGCGTATTTTGATCAAACTCGAAAGTGAGCAAACCCTAATTTCTCCTTAACAAACTCGAGCGCCGCAAATTCGAAAAACGGCTAATACTTCGAGTTTTTAAGTTTCTCAGATTAAATCAATATTTTTACAAGTAAAGATATTAATTTTGATAAAAAACGTGAACTGCAACAAAGTATTTCCCAGAATCTAATTTGATAAGCTCGAAAACCTCAAAAATACGTGATATTAACCGTCTAAAACGTCAAGAAACCTAGGATGTATCTTATGAACACGAAGAACACCCCTTAGTCTCTGATACCACTTGTAAGGTCTTGACTCACGGATCTATCTAGACGCGACACACACCAACGAGTGCGAAATCCTCGTTAGCGGCTTGACGGTAATACCACACGCACGGAACATGGAGACTACCACTATGTTATACGAATAACAACGAACGTACCGACACGATGATTCTCTCCGAAACAACTCTCTGATTACTAGTAAACTCGAGATCGCCTTCTGCTAATCACTCTCCGAAATTCTGCAAAAGTCTGCTAATCATTCGAGTTAATCCCTAATTATAGAGACCAATTCGAGTTTGTCATGGGACAAACTCGAACCAGGCCCAAGGCCCATTCGAATTTGTCCACATGACAAATTCGAATTTGACTTCTATGCTAAATTTGAATTTACCCTAAATTCGAATTTCACATGTCAAACTTCTATTTGAATATATGTTTTAACTTATGTTTGAATTAATCTTTGGATTTTATGTTTGAACTTCTTGTAATACATTACATCAAGTTCAAACATACAATCAATAAATATCAAACACACAAAATCACATATATCAAACACTAGTTAATATTTAATACCTTGCAACATGACTTAGACAAAATGCTAACACAACTTAGACTGCTATCGTCACACAGGGTGTACCAACACGTTCGCCTGTCGTTACAGCGGCGGGCTTGGTTAATGAGTAGGTACCGGGATAGACTCCCGTTGTGCTAGCCACACCCTTTTCCTAAGGGTGAACTTCCTTAATGGTCTAATGGGATGGGTTCTGAATAGGGTGTAGGGTGGCATATGTGGTGGTGATGGTGGAGCAATTTGTGTTGCAGGGCCACAATTGCCCTCCTTGTGCTTTGATGAGTCCATTACATCGTCATTGATTTAGTCTGGGTGGGACCCGATCCAAAGTATACCTCAGTGTTACCTTGGCTTCCTTGTTCCATGGGTGAGAATTAATCCTCTGAGTCAAAGAGGATAATAACCGTAATGTTCGCTCAGGGTCCATATATATGTTCAAAGTTCTAGAAGAAAGTTTAGTTTTTGTAGCAGTTATAGTCTAGGTTCTAATGCAACCTAGTTCACTATAACTATGGCTCTGATACCAATATGTCACACCCCGTTACGCCGGTTGGTAATGAAGTGTGACGTCGCGGAAGCGTAACCATAATCATAACGAACGACCACTATACAGACGTTTTTCAAAAATACATTGATTTAACTTCAAATATAAATATTGTTTTACATAATCAAAATGCAGCGTAAATATTTCTTAAAATACCAATATGTAGATACACAATTTAGTTTATCAGGAAAAATGCAAATGAATCTCCGAGTTTGAAAACGATGCGACTCCAAAATGAACGGAAGCCTTGGATTACTTCCGATAAATGTGCATGTCTCAAACACCTGAAAATACATGCTAAAATACGTCAACAAATTGTTGGTGAGCTCATAGGTTTACGCGAAAAGACCAGTTGTATGGACATTATCAGATGAGTTGAATTTATAAAAAAATCATAAATTCCGTGTATGTATTACATAAACCATCATGCAACCGAAGCTTAATTAAAGATGAGTTTGCCCTGTGCAGTATTCCCATACGTAATACCGTGTGTTGAATATATATGCACTCGCTGTTAGCCGACCCGAACTAACCCGAATGGGGAACATGACTCCCAATAGATCTATCCACAATATATTCGCGCTTGCAAATAAATGCAATTAATGGTTCATGATTTGAGGGCTGATGGATCCAAACATGTAATACATATAAGAAATAAATAGTTTTGATGTCCATATGAAAACAGTGCATGTATTTCCACCCCAAAAGATAGTGAAATAGGGGCTATGAAGACTCACCGAACTTGTGATGGCAAAAACGAGCGTAAAATGCTATTTTTCGTAAGTTGATGGATGGTGCACCGAGCGAGATTAATCGAGCCCTAAATGATAATAGGGACTTAATATCTCTAATATATGATAATATATATATTTATAGATTTTTATGTCTTAAATCACCCAACATTACAAGTTTATAATTAAAACCCGCTTAAAACGTCAAGTTTATATATATATATATATATATATATATATATATATATATATATATATATATATATATATATATATATATATGTATATATATAACTTTCCAGCTTTTTCGGAGGTTTTTCGGCCTACTTTGAGGCTGTTTTTGACCAAGCTCTAAAATGTTTTAGGCTTTGGTTTTCTAGGACATTGAACTACTATATACAAAGGATTTCTAGAATCAAGAACAACCATTTTTCGAGATGTTTAGGTTGGTGAAAAAGCTCGTTAAAAACCCTATGTTGGCCATTTTTGAGCTGTCAAACTTTCGGTTTCCAAAATAATTTCTGGAGGTCTTAAACTCGAAAATAAATTATGAAAACTTCCAGATCTATAGTTAAGACATAGATCTAACTTTTGAGACAAGAATCAACTTATTTCGTTAAGTTATGAATTAGTTATGATTTTTCAAAGTCGATATACATTTTCTGCCGAAAATCCGCAGTTTATAAACTTGAAATAACTTATGATTCTTGTTGTTTATTCAAAGACTACTTGTATAAAAGTTATAAAACACACACACACACACACACACATATATATATATATATATATATATATATATATATATATATATCACTTGTTTTCATAATATTAACACTTTTATGATGTGTTCATATATTCATAAACACATTTAAAGAAACAACTTAAAAACAAAAACTAGAAATTTATAAACTTGAGTTTTTATGAAACTTGTTGTTGTTGGTGATTATATATATTATGCAAGACTTATATAAACATAAATGTAAGATGAAATAAGTTAGTATTTACTTACTTTGAAGTATTTAGAATATGATTTTGAGTAGAAGTTGAAATCTTTGCAAAATATGCACCAAGAACACTTGAATTTCACCAAGAACACTTGAATTTCACCAAGAACATTTTGAATGAAAAGGTTTGTGATGTGTGTGGGCGTGGATCCGGTTTTTAGAGAGGGAAAGAAGAGTTTTTGGTGTGATTAAAATGAATGAAATGCTTCTCTGTTTATAGAAGAAATTTGATCTTTCAAATGATGAAAAGCATGGGAGACAAATGTTGTGTGCACTTTTAAACAAAATGATTGTGTTTAAAGTAATATTAAAAAAATAGAAGTCAACCCCTAAAAACACATGCCTATAGCCGGCCATATACATGTATTATACATGTATATTCATTTTTTTTTTGTATAAAAGTATTTAGAAATGTATTCTTGTATTTCCCTTTTCTTGTAATTTCATAAATACTTTTAGATGTATTGTTTTAATGCGTTGTTTTAGTCTTGCATAATTAATGTTAAGTAATTGTATTAGTGTATGATTAGTGTCACTAATCATAATTCAATTATGTACTTAGTTGAATTAATCTCTCATATCGTAAATCGATCGGATTAATTGATTTCCCGATTAATCGCACCGATGAATTTGATTCTAATTGAGTTGAATTTTCTAATAAACCTTGTTAATCACTTGATTAATTTCTAATGACCACTGATTAGGTTATAATTGGCTATTAAATACAGATTAGGTCATTGTTGCTAACCTGGTTTAGTGCCGGATGTTACAATAACCCTCTAAATAATAAAATAGATTGATCTAAGTAATAAGTTTCGAAGTCTGACTAAACTAAAAATATGTAACTCAAATATAGAAACTATATAACCCATTTAATTTATAAATAAACAACTCAATTATATTAATTGAATTTTCTAGTCTAAAATAATTACCTAAACCCACTACACTAACAAGAACTGTCCATCTTTCAATTAAATTATCAACCCATGAAATTGAACAAGTAAGCATAAAAATTATTTAAGTTGTCCAAAGTTAACTAATGGGTCGTTGGGCTCACCAACCCAATCTGATATATAG
This sequence comes from Centrapalus pauciflorus, assembly GCA_020465985.1. NCBI lineage: Eukaryota > Viridiplantae > Streptophyta > Magnoliopsida > Asterales > Asteraceae > Centrapalus > Centrapalus pauciflorus. Next base: position 290,686 of record JAANYP010000966.1, read on the forward strand.
CTAGTTATCCTATTTAAGAAATCAACCTAAGCCCACTTAAGCAAATTTAATTCTCTGGCCCAATAACTAAATCAAACATTGGGCTTCATTTCTCCTTAGCCCACGTTGTCACCAGAAACACCCGTCTTAATTATTTTAAATTTTTACCCAATATCTGAAATAATCTGTCTGCAAAATACAGGACAACTATTTTTTTTCTTTTGTCAAGACAACATAAGGATAATGATGACATCATCAAAAAACATCACATGCAAACTTATTAGCTTGACGCCACTATTTCCTTGGAATGTCAAACTACTAAGTCGCCAAAATAAGGTTTAAGTTTTAAGAGTTGATAATAGAGTAAATGTCAATAAAGTCTAAGGTATTTGTATAAACCCAATAAGTACAGAAATGACAAAAACGCTAAAGTAACTCTCTAGCAATGTTATGATGTTGTGTGATCGATCATAGTCCAGAACAGGATGCCACTGCACCCTTACCTTTATCTAATCTTGTAACATAATATCACCACAACCGGGGTAAGCTGGCTAGGCTCAATAAATAACAGATTAAAAGTCATAAACAAGTATATGTTCATATAACATGGTAATAGCAGGTTAATGGTCATTTGGGATTCCAAGTATCGTTTGTAATCCCTAATAGAGGTTCTGGGTATCTCCCAGATAGACTCCAAGTATCGTTTGGAGTCAGATCTCAAGTATCATTTGAGATCAAAGTCTTGTGACTCGAGATACGGCGTCCTGCGTGCCACACGAAATAGCAAAGCTCAGCCGTGTACAGTATATAGCATGCATTTGAGGGACAACTCCAATAACATGGTAAGCAAATAAAACACGTAAGGCTCAAATGATGGATAGCAATAAACATGCAATAATCATGTAATCAAAGCAGGTATGAACAATAATACATGTTTAAGAAAGTAAATATGTTACTCACAGCGCCTGCAATAGAGTCTAGTTCTTCAATAAACGAACTCTCGGCTACTCAGTAGTGCTAAACCCGTTCACCAAAAACCCACTACTGCTCTGATAGTTGAGTTTGTTATTGACCCATTAAAATCTAACTTATTTCTGTGATTATTAAATTCCTAAGCACTTTAAGCAAGGTCACCATTGCCGGCCGATCATTTGCTCTCGCTATAACGCCGACCTTTTTCATTTAGCCTCCTACCTCCTTAATTTCTTAAACATCTCTTTAATTTCTTAGACAAAATATTAAAACTCCATATTTTATTTTATTTTTATCTTTTAAAATCTCAATCATTCATCTCGGATTCAACCATTAAAACATTTTTGAACTTGTTTATAAACTTATTTTATATCCATTATTTCGTTATTTGAAAAATTAATTTTGAAGGCACACAAAAAAAACATACAAAACTTGGAGTTTTCAAGTTTATGAAGAAGTGAAAATGATTATGGTGGGTTTGGACTTATTTTCATAATACTAACTTCATTTAAAGTTCCATATAATAGTTGCTAAATTCAATAAAATAAATGAAAATGGAATGAATGTACCTCAAGAACAAGAAGAAATATTGTTGTAAAAGATACACCCACCACTTCTTTTTTTTTTTAGCACCAAATTCTAGAGAATTCTTTGGGGTAATAGTTTTTTTTTGTTTGAAAGTTGATTAAAAGATACATAGGTATTTATAGAAAAAGAAGTAGACAAAGTGGTATATTGGTTGAATTAATAAAATCAAAGGAATGGGGAAAGAAAAGATGGATGTGATCTCTTGACTTATATATATATATATATATATATATATATATATATATATATATATATATATATATATATATATATATATATATATATATATATATATATATATATAAATCTTAGACATCATAAAATAATTCCATTTTATTTGAATACATGAAAAGCGGTATAAATTATTACCGGAAATTTGTGGTGTTACAAACTCTTCCCCGTTAGCTTGATCTGGTCCTCGAGATCATTCAGAATGGAATAGATTGGGATGCTTGGCTAACATTTCTGCTTTGGTCTCCCATGTGTAGTTGGGACTGCGATGGTGTCTCCACTTGACTAACACCATTTCTATCTATTTGTCTTGATGATTTTGGAGTCGATATTTTTCTCAGGTTCTTCGACATACCGCAACCTTTCATCAATTCGAACGTCTTGTGTAGGCACCATCTCTTCACCATGTTTGAGGCATTTTCGCAGATAACTCACATGGTACACATTGTGAACTCCTGCTAACTCTGGAGGTAACTCAAGCCTGAAGGCTTGCTTACCGATGCGCTCGATGATCTTGTACAGACCGATAAATTGAGGGTTGAGCTTGCCTCGCTTTCCAAATCGCATAATTCCCTTCCAGGGTGATACTTTGAGCATAACCATACTACAAAACTCAAGATCCACCGGTCTATGTTTCTAGTCCGCATATTTCTTTTGTCTATCTTGAGCTGCCTTCATATTCTCTCTAATTTTCTAAATCTTATCATGCGTAATCTGTAACAGTTCAGGACCTCCAATAGGTTTCTCATCAACCTCACGCCAACAAGAAGGGGTACGTGTAACGACCCAATTATTTAATATAAATGATAGTTAATATTTATTGTAAAGAAATACAAATTTCATATATTAATGAATTTGTATTATATAAATAAATGGTTGTGTAAATTATAATAAATAAAGTATTGATTTATGAATAAATGACCTTCAAAGAAATGAAAATAATTGTAGGGTCTAAATGGTAAATATGAAAAGTAAAAGGATTAAAAGAAAATAAATGAAAAATAAAGTTGGATTTTTGGCTTTAAGTTCACGCATAGTGTTCGGCCTCTTCAAGAAAAAACAAAGAGAGAAGAAAAAAAAGAGAGAAAAGAGAGATTTTTGGAGGAGAAAAGAAAGGAAAGATCCGATTTTTGGAAGATATGTACGGTTTTGAAGATCCAAGAGGCACCAACTCTTATTTTTATAAATCTCTTACTTTTCTCTTCTCTCCACCATCTTCATATGAAGAAGATGAGAACTCAAATGAGTTTCTATGGAGATCTCTTAGAAATGGCTAGATCTTGAAAGAAAATGATGAAATATGTTAGATCCATTACTTAAAAAGTATACTATACAAGTTTCTATATATATTGATGGGTTTTCATGGAGACCTCTTAGAAATCTTTAGATCTTCAAAAATAATGATGGAATATGTTAGATCCATCCTTCGAAAGTATATTATGCAAGTTTCTTTGTATTTTGGTGGGTGTATCTCAAAATCCCAAATTTGAGTTCATATGAACCCTAGGTAATCTAAAAAGATGAAAATGATATATATATATAGGGAATGATTTTACAACTATTTTTAATAAATATAGAAAAGTTTTGGTATATTCGACATTAAATCCGTAAGGCAGAAAGTGCAGTTCAAAATTGAAATATTTTGAAAAATTCGCTAAGTACGAATTTCGGATGGCCCGAAATTCGGATGGTCTTGGTTCGAATTTCGGATGGCCTTGGACCGAAATTGTAATTTTAATTATTTTTATTTATGAGATCTTTTGTCATAATAGTCTATGACATTAATTAAGGGAAATAATTAGACCAAAATAATTATTGAGGTTTAATGGTGAAATTAATGAAGTCTTACGACTAATGTATCCGGATCAAAGTTAAGAAATTATAAGCTGTGAGACTTATAAATATTATATGATGAACCTATCCGTAGGGGTTTGACGGGTTAAGTCACTTGGAGACTATTACTCATACTTTGACGATTATAACTCGGTACTGAGACCGAGAGCTTGTTGTACACCACTACGAGTTCTAGCATTAATGTATATATATGCATATCATGAATTGTATATTATTGCTTTCGCATCATTCTTGTCATTTACATGCTTTGCCATCACATACATTATTGTTGTCATGTTATCATTTGGTTGATAAGTTGTTGATCATTCATTTGACCTCTCCGCTGAGACGGTAAGCCTGAGTGTGGTAACCTAGCGGAATCATAATGGTAAGCCTGTGTGCGGTAACCATTATTGCCTGTAAAACGATAAGCCTGTGGTCTGTGGTAATCGTATGACATCACTGTAAACTGCATATCGATAAGCCTGTGGTTTGTGGTAATCGAGCAGTAGATTATAAACCCATTGTACGGTAAGCCTGTGTGTGGTAACCGCAATGTGGTAGCTTATTAGTCATTAGTTGGCCTCCTGAGATTGTTGGTTGAATTCATGGCATTGCATGACATCATTCATATATCACATGGTACTTTAATCTAGAAACTCACAAAACAACTTTGTTGTTTACCCGTTAGTTGATTATTCTTTTCAGGATCTGTTAATCGCAAAGGCCCGACTGGCCCAAACTATTAGACATTGATTGGAGCATGGATAGGAACTCCATATTTTATTGATGATTGGGGTGGGAGTAGCAGACTTCCATTTTGGACTTACGCGAGTTAGTTAATGATTATTAATTCGTTTGTATTCAAATTGATGATTAAACATTGTGACCCCCTACTCCGTGATTTCCGACACTCTGTTGTGTTATATGCAAAGTGTTTGGAATCACGTTGATGATTATTAAAGTATTAAAAGTTTTAATTTGACCGTATTTCCACAAGTACTCTGTATAAATTAATGTATAATGGTATCGAAATACTCGTATTAGTTGTATGGGTGTTTCAATTTGGTATCAGAGCTGGAGCTCATAGACAGAGTATAGTCGACGATACTCTACTCTGAGCACGGTTTCAGATGTTGGTATTGACCCACCTAGGCGGTAATATTATAACAATTACAATTGACCTTTGGCCTAGGATGGGATAATGTTGGGTAGACTTTTAAGATTATAACTTGATGTAAGCATACTTATATATATACATATAAATGTCATGTGCACACTTTGGTGTGAAAGAAGTGTTGAACCGACCTGTAACTGTTTGTTGCAGACAATGTCGGATAACCAGTCAAATTGCGTTCTACACCAGGAGGTAAAACATCCCAATGTTGGGGGAGATAGGGATCAGTCTCAGGAATATGAAAGTGAATCCAGTTTTCGCACTGGCGGAGGGTCTAGAGAGGACCAGATGATGCAAATGATGGCTCAGATGCTGGAGCAAAATCGCCAGCAGAATGAGTTAATGGCGCAGTTATTTGCTTCCCAGAATGTGCAGGGAAAGAAAAATAATGATGAAGATCAACAAGCAAGTAACGACAATACTGAAGTTGTTGGGAGTGGAAGCAGGGCTGAAAGGCCTAAGAAGGATAAAGAACGGAAGCACGGCTCCTCTAAGTCAAAAAGGGGAATGTCGTATAAGAATTTTATTGGTTGTCGTCCTCTAGCGTTCAATGGACGGGCAACTACTATGGAGGCCTTGGACTGGATCAAGGCAATTGAGAAATTATTCCGAGTCACTGATGTCAGCGATGACAAAAAGGTGCAGTATGCAGCTGCACAATTCGTTGGTCCTGCTTTAACTTGGTGGGACTCTGAAGTTGAGATTTTGGGTTTTGACGCGGTGGCGAAAATGGCGTGGGAAGAATTTAAGACTCGATTCGACAAGCATTTCTGTCCGGCGGTGGCAGTACAGAAAATTAAAAGAGACTTCCTTACGTTTCAACAAGGAAGCTTATCAGTGGACGATTATCTGATCGAGTTCAACTCGAAGGCGATGTTTGTGGGGTCAGTGATTGCTGATGAAAAGCAAAAGACTGACTATTTTGTCGAAGGACTGCGGAGTGAGATCCGCGAGATGGTGACGGTTCGCGTAGTCGAATCTTTTGAGAAAGCTGTGGAGTATGTGCGACTTGGAGAATATGAATTGTTCCATAGGGAACATGAATCAGCGGGATCGAAGAAAGCGAAGGTTGAGTCTTCGCCGGGGACGTTTAAACAACCCCAACAATCATTCTCAAAGAACGTGGACTCTCGTTCACGTTCCCAATCTTCCAGACATTCAAAGAAACCTGCTAATTCCAACAACTCTCAGTCCAAATCTCGGTTTTCGAATTCGGTGCCTGCTTGTAACCGATGCGGGAAGCTTCATCGTGGGGAATGTTTGTCCCCTATTATTTGCCATGGATGTGGAGAGGAGGGACACATACGTCCTGCGTGCCCCAAACGTAGTGATGTGTGCTATGAATGTGGCCAGGTGGGTCACCTCGCTCGGAATTGCCCGAAAAAGAAGTCAGCGGCGTCTGAAAGTAAAGGCTCAGTTGTGAAGCCTAGTTATGTTGGTGGTTCCTCCCAATCAAAGGGGAATCCGCCTAAGCCTCAAGCTAGAGTCTACTAGATTACAGCTGCCGAGGCGCAGGATGTGCCGGATGTCGTAACCGATACTTTTCTTCTGAATTCTTTACCTGCTGTAATATTGTTTGATTTCGGTGCAAGCGTGTCTTTTATTTCTAAAGCATTTGCACGAAAGTTAGATGTTGTACCTTCTTTGATGCCTTTCCTCTATCTGTTGATGTGGCAAGCGGAAAATCAGTCTGTGCCACCCAAATATATTATGACTGTGTGCTGACCTTAGATGGACATAATTTTGATATCAACCTTGTCCCCATAGACACTAAAGAATTTGATATAATAGTTGGCATGGATTGGTTGGCCAATAATCTTGCCACTATTGCTTGTGCTAAAAGAATTGTTCGTTTGTTCACACCGGAAGGCGAAGAAATATTTGTGTATGGGGATAGACGTAAAAGGGAAGCCGCGGTTATTTCGGTGGCTAAGGCTCAGAAAAATCTAAGTAAAGATTGCAGATGTCACTTGGCTTGTGTCTTGAATGCCAAGAAGGAAGGGAAAAACTTCAAGGATATGCCAGTAGTTAATTAATATCCCGATGTGTTTCCTGATGACTTAACGGGATTGCCACCGGACCGATCTGTAGAGTTTCGGATTGAGTTAGTGCCGGGAGCTGCACCAATTGCGCGTGCTCCGTATCGTTTAGCGCCTTCGGAAATGAAGGAAATGATGGCACAATTGGAAGAATTGTTAGAGAAAGGGTTCATTCGGCCGAGTACCTCGCCGTGGGGTGCTCTGGTTTTATTCGTGCGAAAGAAAGACGGAACCTTGCGAATGTATATAGAATATAGATAACTGAACAAGGTGACTATAAAGAATAAATATCCTTTGCCTCGTATTGATGACTTGTTCAATCAACTACAAGGAGCTGTTTATTTCTCGAAGATAGACCTTCGTTTAGGGTATCATCAACTTAAGGTTCGTGAGGAAGATGTGCCGAAAACTGCTTTTCGGACCCGATATGGGCATTATGAGTTCTTAGTGATGCCTTTTGGGCTCACTAATGCTCCTGCGGCCTTTATGGACTTGATGAATCGTGTGTGCCGTCCAATGCTTGACAAGTCAGTTATAGTGTTTATCGACGACATCTTGGTGTATTCCAAGACGGAGGAGGATCATGCAGTACATATGAGACAATTGCTAGAACTTCTTCGCAGCGAACAGTTGTATGCTAAATTCTCGAAATGTGAATTTTGGTTGCGGCAAATGCAATTTCTAGGACATGTCATATCTTGGGAGGGTGTTTCTGTGGATCCCTCCAAGATTGAAGCCATTTAAAGTTGGGAAGCACCTGGAAATGTTGCTGAGATTCGTAGTTTCCTTGGATTGGCCGACTATTACCGACGATATATTCAAGATTTCTCAAAAATAGCCGTCCCACTCACTTCGTTGACGCGTAAGAATGCGAAGTTTGTGTGGGAAGTGTCACAGAATGCGGCATTTCAAACTCTGAAGAGTCGACTAACCGATGCTCTGGTACTTGTGTTGCCGGAAGGGAACGAAGATTTTGTTGTTTATAGCGATGCCTCGATAAATGGATTGGGTTGCGTGTTGATGCAACGAGGAAAAGTGATAGTTTATGCATCGAGACAGCTGAAGGATTATGAAAGGAGTCTTCCGACTCATGACTTGGAGTTAGATGCTGTTAGTTTTGCTTTAAACATCTGGCGACATTATCTGTATGACACTAGGTGCCAGTTGTTTACTGATCATAAGAGCTTGAGACATATCTTTGATCAGAAAGAATTAAATATGCGACAACTACATGCCGTGGAATTGATTAAGGATTATGACTGTGAAATCCTTTATCACCCTGGAAAAGCCAATGTAGTGGCTGACGCCTTAAGCCGAAAGAGATATCTGGAATCGACTTGTTATGCGCTAACGCATGTAGTTGTGACTTCTTCTCTCCTTGATGACATTCGAAAGTGGAAAATCGAGGGCCTTAAAGAGGAAATTATTAAGTCTGAAAGAATGGTTGGTCAAAGTGTGTTGTTAATCGATGGTAGCAACGGGTTGAAAATGTTTAGGGATCGCATTTGGGTGCCTAAGATCGGTGATGCGCGCAAGACAATTTTAGAAGATGGTCATAATTCAAAGTTCCCAATTCACCCCGGGAGTTCTAAAATGTATCAGGATTTGAAATCCGAATATTGGTGGCCCGGAATGAAGCGAGACGTTGGTAATCATGTTGAACGGTGTTTGACTTGCTTGCGAGTCAAGGCCGAACATTGAAAACCATCTGGAAAATTGCAACCACTCGAGATTCCAGAATGGAAGTGGGATCACATCACGATGGATTTTGTGATAAAGCTTCCGAAGACCCAAAGACAACATGATGCTATCTGGATTATTGTGGATCGACTGACAAAATCCGCACACTTTTGCCAATACGAGAAAACTTTCCTTTGGAAAGATTGGCGCGAATGTATATCGATGAAATTATTGTACGTCATGGGATTCCAAAATCTATTGTTTTGGATCGTGATTCGAGATTTACTTAGAGATTTTGGCAAAGTATGCAAGATCAACTGGGAACGCGTGTTAATTTGGGTACGGCGTTTCGTCCCCCGCGCTGTTTGAAGGAACCTGATTCCGTGGGCGGAATCCTTTTAAGAAGGGAGAAATTGAAACGACCCAATTATTTAATATAAATGATAGTTAATATTTATTGTAAAGACATACAAATTTCATATATTAATGAATTTTGTATTATATAAATAAATGGTTGTGTAAATTATAATAAATAAAGTATTGATTTATGAAGAAAGGACCTTAAAAGAAATGGAAATAATTGTAGGGTCTAAATGGTAAATATGAAAAGTAAAAGGATTAATAGAAAATAAGTGAAAAATAAAGTTGGATTGTTGGCTTTAAGTTCACGCATACTCACACACACACACACTTGTGTGTGTGTGTTCGGCCCCTTCAAGAAAAAACAAAGAGAGAAGAAAAAAAAGAGAGAAAAGAGAGATTTTTAGGGGAGAAAAAAAATGAAAGATCCGATTTTTGGAATATTTGTACGGTTTTGAAGATCCAAGAGGCACCAACTCTTATTTTTATAAATCTCTTACTTTTCTCTTCTCTCCACCATCTTCATATGAAGAAGATGAGAACTCAAATGAGTTTCTATGGAGATCTCTTAGAAATGGCTAGATCTTGAAAGAAAATGATGAAATATGTTAGATCCATTATTTAAAAAGTATATTATACAAGTTTCTATGTATTTTGATGAGTTTTCATGGAGATCTCTTAGAAATCTTTAGATCTTCAAAAATAATGATGGAATATGTTTGATCCATCATTTGAAAGTAAATTATGCAAGTTTCTTTGTATTTTGGTGGGTTTATCTCAAAATCCCAAATTTGAGTTCATATGAACCCTAGGTAATCTAAAAAGATGAAAATGATGTTTTGGTGGTTAAAATAGGTTTATATATATATATATATATATATATATATATATATATATATATATATATATATATATATATATATATATATATATATATATATATATATATATATATATATATATATATATATATATATATATATATATATATATATATATATATAGATTCATGTTCAAATAAGTACCTCTCGAAATTAAGTGCACTCGAAGGTACCGACCTTAAAAAACTTTTTTAATTAACCATGTTTAATTTAATGTTATACGCATGATATATGAATTTCACATAGATTCACACTTTCTGTGTCCTTAAAAATTATGTGAATGCTCAATGCATGGTTGTATGAATGGTCATCCATGTGAATGGTCATTTCACACCATGTGAATGGTGTGAATGACCATTCACATGATTTTTTTTATCATTCACAAGATTTATGATGTTACTCATTTTGAAAAAAAGTCTTATAATGTTGTCTTATACATGTCTATTCAAAAAAAATATGTGTGAATGATCATTCACATTAGAGTACGCTGGGTACACTGGAATCTCATAGGTACGATGATGAACCTGATTCTATATATATATATATATATATATATATATATATATATATATATATATATATATATATATATATATATATATATATATATATATATATATATATATATATATATAGATTGATGTTCTATGGGGCACCATATGCATCGGGAACCAAATGGGAATCAAAAATGCATTGCTTGTTTACAAATAATGCAATAAGGGTAATATTGGAATACTTTATTTGAAAAAATTAATTATTCTTTTGATTAATAGATTAGGATTAAAATAGGAAACTAAATCAATCTCATTAACCATTCTCCATGTATTATTCCCTCTCTCTCTCTCTCTCTCTCTCTCTCTCTCTCTCTCTCTCTCTCTCTTTTTCAATCGACCGACGAGTTTGAGAAGACGATGATGAGATGAAGATGAAAATGATGCATCACGTTGAACTCATGAACCTATGAACGTATACGATGTGAAAAAGACGAATACGAAGATGCACAGTATGAACACGATGATGCATAACCTGGTGCTCCATATGAACACGATGATGCATAACCCAGGAAAGATAAATACGAAGATGCACAGTCAATGAAGATGATGAAGCATCATGTTGGATTTTTGTTCAATTGGAATTTTTTAATTTTAGAAGTGCATTTTATAAATTTATTAGCATTTAATACTTGATTATTGAATTAAATATTCAATCAATATAAATTTAATTTTGAGTTGACTTGATATATTATTTTTTCCGAAAATACCTTTATGCACATCTAATATGTAAATCGTGCATCATAATGCGTTCACAAATTTCATCTTTATTACCCTTTTGCCATTGTAATCTTAGCCATTCATTTTCTAGATCTAACGGTGTATATGGGTTCCTAAGTTGCACGATGCACATAGGTGCCCCATAGAACCTAACCCTATATATATATATATATATATATATATATATACATATATATATATATACACATATATATATATATATATATATATATATATATATATATATATATATATATATATATATATATATATATATATATATATATATATGTAGGTCCCGAAAGGTTCCCAAAGTATATAGTAATAAACTGTAGAGGGGGGGGTGAATACAGTATTTAAAAAACTACACACTCTTTTTCTCAATGTTTGTATGTATTATCAACAAATGTTAATTACAAACAAGCTTGACTGCGGAATTGTTCAAGCTGAGATGACAGAATACAACAGTATGATTTCTAGTCTAAGACACACTCACACTAGATTACAATGAACACACTCACTAAGATGCACTCACTGTATTTTACAAGACTTTAAGGAACAGCTTTGGTAAACAGCTTAGACACACAGAAGCTTGTTTACAGAAGATTTGCATGCATGAATATCACACTTGCACGTTCACTCTTGGTTTAAGCACTTAGCTTTCTTCACATTCTTTCTGATCTTAGAAGCTTCCTTTTATACTCACTTAGAGGATCTAAGAGAAACATCTTCATTGGGCAGAATGAAAAAGGAGAAGTCTTGTTTGAAAAGACAATATAATTTTTCTGCACTTTTCTGAAAAGCAGACTTGCCTTCTCTTGTGCAGAACTTTTGTCTTTTTACTTTCTACTGTTGCATTGCCTTTAACCATTTTAGGAATGTCAACTTTGCGTCTTTCTTCCTTGTAAAGGCCTATTTTGATATAAGAAAAAAGGTCTGTCACCCTTTTTCAAATATCCGTTTGTCTTCATGTAACAGAACAGCTTGGGCAGGCTGAGCGGTTCTGCTTTCCACTTTGTCTTCAACTGTGTAAACTGATCTGGTAGTTAAAAACAATACATGATGACTTGGAAACAAATTCCATAAAGTGTTTAGCCTGTTTACAAAGAACAGGTTCTGTTCACAAAGAACAGAACACTTTTAAAAATGCCCAAGCTGCTCAACAGTGTAGAGCAGCGTAGACAGTTTATGTCCAGCCTGATCAGCAGACTGATTAGCTTGGACAAACTGTTTTGGTTGCAACACATGCAACGTATAGAACAGCTTTAGACTGATATTGCAAATCATTTTCAGGTTTCAATAAGGCATATAACAGGCCTTAAATTCAACCTACAAATGTATCAACAGGTTTGATTATAAAATCTCCCCCTCAGATGTAGAGCAGGTTTGACTGAGGCCTTTTTGTGCCTAACAATCTCCCCCTATTTGCAATAAACAGTCCAAGCTGGTTTTGTCAAAAATCACTATATATTTTTACAGTACATTTGCTGAAATAAAATTACAACATTACAGTAAAGTAAAAGATCAGTTTATATATACACTGATTCTTGACTATACTTGAACAACATATGTTCTTACAAAAGTACAACTAATGTGCTAATGTATTTTACAACTAATGTAAAAAAATAAAAAATTACAACTAATGTAATTGTGTACAACTAATGTACAGAGTGTACAACTTATGTACAAGATTTGGACTGTTTGAGACGGGAGCAGATAATGGCAAGCCTGTCCAACTAATGGACAGCTTCCATTCTTCACCTACCCAGATGGCAGGAGGACTTCATTCGACAGGGGGTGGCATCCCTTCTTTGAATCTTTTTAAAAGTTCTTCCCTTGTTTCTTCATGTTCTTCAAGTTCAGCTGTAAGAAACATAAAGTTAGAACTTTGGAGCTCACCTCTGTCAAAAAATCCTTTCAGCTCTTCCCAGACAGCTGCTCTCCATTGGCTGGACTGACTGAAGGAGGTGGCAATTCTGAAGGCTGCAAGCTGCTTAAGACCAACTTTGTGTAGGTCAGAAGCTCTTTGAAAACATTTCTTCTGAGATAAGGGATCCACAAAAAAAGCCCCTAACTCAGGCTCTTCAATCACTTTGCCATCTTCAAATTCAACTCCTTCAGGCAGGCTGTGGTCAACTCCTTTAATTTCCACAGCATAATCTCCTTGTTCAATCATCATAAGGAGTTCTTCCAGCTCTGAATCTCTCTTTTTCCTTCTGGCCTTGATTTTAGGGGATATCATAGAGACACCCTCTTTGACTTCTTTAGGGATCAGGCCCAACTCACTCACTCTCTCCATCAGCTTCTTTATGTATGCCCTGATAGTCT
>JAANYP010000966.1:305539-384756 GCA_020465985.1 Centrapalus pauciflorus
CAACTTAGTAGAGATGAAGTGCCTATAGTCCTTCAGCTGGTGGATGGGACTACACTTGACATGGCCACATGGATCTTCTTGAACATGAGAAACCTGGTACAACAAGGGACAAGACCAGCAGCTGTCAGATATCCCAGGTTCCTGAGTCTCATCTTCTGCCATGTCTGTGGTGAGCATCTATATCACTCTCAACCCCTACTTAAAACTGCTGCATTCCCTGTGATAGGGAATAGGGTGTTTCATACTCCTGTACTGGAAAATGAGCCTCCTCTCTCAACACCAATGAGGAGGCTGTTGGGTTTAGTGGAAGGACCCCCTGCTGTGAGGGTGGATCCAGTCACTGCTGCTCCCGGTGGAAAATCCAAAGCCAGGTCTAAGTTGGTAAAAAGGACCTTGGCAGCTGAAGCGGGGCCTGCTAAAAAGAAGGCCAAAACAGCTCAAGCTGAGTCTGCTCCCTTAGCCTCTGTGGCTGAGGAAGAGCAGATTCCTCACCCTGGCTCATTTGTTGAGCCTGAAGCCTTTGTGGCTGGTGCCTCTGTGGCACAAGAGACTATGGAACAGTCCAGCCCCACTGTTCCTGACCCAGTCTCCCATCCAGTCCAAACAGATCCCCTCTCCTCTCCACAATCACCCACTTCATCCATTCGTTATCAAAGAAAATCCTTAGCCAAAAAGAAACTAGCCCAGAAAACAGTCTCCTCTGTTCCCTCTCAACAGGGTTCAGTTGTAAAAGAAGCAACCCAAGCTGCCTTTCCTATTTTGGGAGAAGGTTCAGCTCATTTGGAGCCTGCTTCACTCCAGCCTGAGTCACCCTTGAGTCAGCCTAGACCCTCTGGTTCCTCCCAACAGGAACCAGTTGTACAAATGGAGATGCCCACATCAACTATCCCAGCCTCCCAACAGGCTGAGGATATTGAAAGACAGGAGCCCTCTCCACTCCACACTGAGTCCACACTGTCCCCTACTCATATCTCCTTACACCCTGAGTCTGCACGAGGTGCCCACGCTGCTGATATAGACCAATCAGCAGCTCAGCCTCAAACTTCTGTTCCCCATGATTCAGCTGTTCAACACCAAACAGCTGCTGAGGGACCAACAACACAAGCTGATGAACCTCAGGGATCATACCATCTCTCTGGTGAGGCTGATCCCTCAATGCAAATTCCATCAGCAGGTTTCACCACTGCTGATGTTGAAATGCATATCCCATCTCCCCATGATGAGGTGCCTTTAGACCAAGGCACTGCAGAGGGAACCACCACTGGTCTTCATGAGGGTGCTGCAACACAAGCAGCATCTGAGAGGCCCCAAACATCATCTCCTTCTCCTAATGATGCAGCTACAGCCGCTGCTGAAGGACCCCTTGATCCCTCTAACCTGGGCCACCTTACTTTTGCCCAGGCTATGGAACTATTGTCCAAAGTTTCTCTTCCTTCTCCATCACATCCTCATACACCAGCCTCATCATCATCATCTCCCTCTACCCACTCCAAACAATCCACCCATACACCACCATCTCCCAAAGACCTGCCTTTGAAGGATCAGCTTTCATTGCTGACCAACAAAGTTGGTTCTTTGGAACATACCATGCACTCCCTACCATCCATAATCTCAGACTCTGTGTCTGAGCAGCTCAAAGGATTCTTTGATACGTTTAAAGAATCCTTCCCAGTTACTCCACAAGCTGACCACTCTCCACAGCTGCTTGCACTCACTGCACAGCTGCAAAATGTAACCAACTCTCTTTCCTCTATCCTCTCCTCACAACAGGACTCTGTGTCCTCTATGACAGCTATTTCTCAACAGATGTCCTCTCTCCTCACTTCCTGTAATACTACCATTCCTTCCACATTGGCCAGCCTGAACACTCTTATAGGTTCTCTATCAAATTCTGTGTCATCAAACCTTGCTGATGTGCAAGATTCTCTTGAACTTCATCTTGCACAGCTCCAAAGTTTGTTGTTCACAGCTTCTGATAGAGACAACATTGTTAAGCTGACCACTTTTGCTGATTCCCATTCTTCTTCTTTTCAAAACTGTCTTTCCCAGCTTGGTGAGGTGAAGGACAACTTGGCTTACTTAGTGAACAGCCTTGTTGGTCCTAAACCTCCCAAACCTGCTGGCAAGCCTGCTGACTTTGTGTCTTCAGGCAGACCAGGGGTTGAAGTCGCTGCATCATCTCCTTCAAAGGGGGAGAAATCATCTGCCTCGAAGACTAAGTCTAAGGGGGAGAAGATTCCTTCTCCTAAGGAGATACCAGTGTCTGCAACCCAAACTGATCAACCAGCAGAAACAGGTGCAGCTGAAGGTGCTTCTCAAGCTGCTATGCCTACTCAGGCTGGCTCTCCAAACCCTGCTCAGTCTAAGGGGGAGGAAGTCATTCCTGAGGACAGGCCAACCAGCAAAAGGAGGCACCTTATTCTTTCAGAGGAAAAAGAAGAAGAAGAAGAAGAAGAAAGTATTCCTGAAGCTGCTGTCCCTAAAGCAGCAGCTAAAGGAAAAGAAAAGGCAGCGGTGGATCCTATTGAGCAGAAACAGGCAGAATATCAGTTTCACAAAGCCAGAGCCAAAGAGATGGGCCTCCCTATGCACAAATACTTTGAGTTTAGGGAAGAACAACTTAAGGCTCTGGAAGAGTTAAGAAAAGAAGAACAATCTGCCAAAGCTGCTAAGTCTCTTGCCCTCCAAGAAGCAAAGAAAATAAAAATGTCTACCTTGGAGGTGCAAAAGAAAATAATGGAAGCCGCCAAGCAATCAGCAGGAGAAAAAGGGAAGGAAGTGGAAAAAGGTACTCAGGTCTCAGTGACCAAATCAACAGTACCTTCTGCCAGAGCCAAATTCCATTTTGACAACTTGGCCAAAAAGAAATTTCATGATGTTGCTACTAGAAGGCTGGCCAAGGAAGGAATTGTCAAAGCTGTTCCCATATCAAGAAAAGGCACTCAGTGGAAACTTCAGATCACAAGGATGGGTGCAACAGGCCCTGAATTGGAATCATATGATCACGCTGATGTGGCTCAAAAGGGTTACAGGGAATGGGTGGAACTGGCAGTTGCCCTGAGCCAGTCTAAGTCAGAAACGGCTAAGACTATCAGGGCATACATAAAGAAGCTGATGGAGAGAGTGAGTGAGTTGGGCCTGATCCCTAAAGAAGTCAAAGAGGGTGTCTCTGTGACATCCCCTAAAATCAAGGCCAGAAGGAAAAAGAGAGATTCAGAGCTGGAAGAACGCCTTATGATGATTGAACAAGGAGATTATGCTGTGGAAATTAAAGGAGTTGACCACAGCCTGCCTGAAGGAGTTGAATTTGAAGATGGCAAAGTGATTGAAGAGCCTGAGTTAGGGGCATTTTTTGTGGATCCCTTATCTCAGAAGAAATGTTTTCAAAGAGCTTCTGACCTACACAAAGTTGGTCTTAAGCAGCTTGCAGCCTTCAGAATTACCACCTCCTTCAGTCAGTCCAGCCAATGGAGAGCAGCTGTCTGGGAAGAGCTGAAAGGATTTTATGACAGAGGTGAGCTCCAAAGTTCTAACTTTATGTTTCTTACAGCTGAACTTGAAGAACATGAAGAAACAAGGGAAGAACTTTTAAAAAGATTCAAAGAAGGGATGCCACCCCCTGTCGAATGAAGTCCACCTGCCATCTGGGTAGGTGAAGAATGGAAGCTGTCCATTAGTTGGACAGGCTTGCCATTATCTGCTCCCGTCTCAAACAGTCCAAATCTTGTACATAAGTTGTACACTCTGTACATTAGTTGTACACAATTACATTAGTTGTAATTTTCTTATTTTTTACATTAGTTGTAAAATACATTAGCACATTAGTTGTACTTTTGTAAGAACATATGTTGTTCAAGTATAGTCAAGAATCAGTGTATATATAAACTGATCTTTTACTTTACTGTAATGTTGTAATTTTATTTCAGCAAATGTACTGTAAAAATATATAGTGATTTTTGACAAAACCAGCTTGGACTGGTTATTGCAAATAGGGGGAGATTGTTAGGCACAAAAAGGCCTCAGTCAAACCTGCTCTACATCTGAGGGGGAGATTTTATAATCAAACCTGTTGATACATTTAAAGGTTGAATTTAAGGCCTGTTATATGCCTTATTGAAACCTGAAAATGATTTGCAATATCAGTCTAAAGCTGTTCTATACGTTGCATGTGTTGCAACCAAGACAGTTTGTCCAAGCTGATCAGTCTGCTGATCAGGCTGGACATAAACTGTCTACGCTGCTCTACACTGTTGAGCAGCTTGGGCATTTTTAAAGTGTTCTGTTCTTTGTGAACAGAACCTGTTCTTTGTGAACAGGCTAAACACTTTATGGAATTTGTTTCCAAGTCATCATGTATTGTTTTTAACTACCAGATCAGTTTACACAGTTGAAGACAAAGTGGAAAGCAGAACCGCTCAGCCTGCCCAAGCTGTTCTGTTACATGAAGACAAACGGATATTTGAAAAAGGGTGACAGACTTTTTCTTATATCAAAATAGGCCTTTACAAGGAAGAAAGACGCAAAGTTGACATTCCTAAAATGGTTAAAGGCAATGCAACAGTAGAAAGTAAAAAGACAAAAGTTCTGCACAAGAGAAGGCAAGTCTGCTTTTCAGAAAAGTGCAGAAAAGTTATATTGTCTTTTCAAACAAGACTTCTCCTTTTTCATTCTGCCCAATGAAGATGTTTCTCTTAGATCCTCTAAGTGAGTATAAAAGGAAGCTTCTAAGGTCAGAAAGAATGTGAAGAAAGCTAAGTGCTAAAACCAAGAGTGAACGTGCAAGTGTGATATTCATGCATGCAAATCTTCTGTAAACAAGCTTCTGTGTGTCTAAGCTGTTTACCAAAGCTGTTCCTTAAAGTCTTGTAAAATACAGTGAGTGCATCTTAGTGAGTGTGTTCATTGTAATCTAGTTTGAGTGTGTCTTAGACTAGAAACCATACTGTTGTATTCTGTCATCTCAGCTTGAACAATTCCGCAGTCAAGCTTGTTTGTAATTAACATTTGTTGATAATACATACAAACATTGAGAAAAAGAGTGTGTAGATTTTAAATACTGTATTCACCCCCCCTCTACAGTTTATTACTATATACTTTGGGAACCTTTCGGGACCTACATATATGTGTTTTTATAACTATTATGACTTTTATACAAGTAGTCTTTGAATAAACAACAAGAATCATAAGTTGTTTCAAGTTTATAAACTACGGATTTTCGGCAGAAAATTTATATCGACTTTGAAAAATCATAACTAAATCATAACTCAACGAAATGAGTTGATTCTTGTCTCAAAAGTTAGATCTATGTCTTAACTAAAGATCTGGAATTTTTCATAATTTATTTTGGAGTTTAAGACCTCCGGAAATTATTTGGAAACCGAAAGTATGACAGCTCAAAAATGGCCAACGTAGGGTTTTTAACGAGCTTTTTCACCAACCTAAACAACTCGAAAAATGGCCGTTCTTGATTCTAAAAATACTTTGTATATAGTAGTTTAATGTCCTAGAAAACCAAAGTCTAAAACATTTTGGAGCTTGGTCAAAAACAGCCTCAAAGTAGGCCGAAAAACCTCCGAAAAAGCTGGAAAATTATATATATATAAACTTGACGTTTTAAGCAAATCTTATTTTTTAAACTTGTAATGTTGGGTGATTTAAGACATAAAAATCTATAAATATACATATTATCATATATTAGTAACATTAAGTCCTTATTATCATTTAGGACTCGGTTAACCACCTCCGGTTTCATCACCCATCAACCAACGCACATTTGCATTTTTGCGCGTAGTTTTGCCATCACTAGTTCGGTGAGTCTTCATAGCCCCTATTTTTCACTATCTATTGGGGTGGAAATACATGCACTGTTTTTCATATGGACATCAAAACTGTTTATTTCTTATATGTATTACATGTTCGGATTCCATCAGCCCTTATATCATGAACCGTTAATTGCATTTATTTGTAAGCGCGAGTATATTGTGGATAGATCTATTGGGAGTCATGTCCCCCATTCGTGTTAGCTCGGTTCGGCTAACAGCGAGTGCATATATATTCAACACACGGTATTACGTATGGGAATACTGCACATGGCAAACTCATTCTAATTAAGCTTCGGTTGCATGATGGTTTATGTAATACATACGCGGAATTTATGATTTTATAAATTCAACTCATCTTATAATGTACATACAACTGGTCTTTTCGCGTAAACCTATGAGCTCACCAACAATTTTCGTTGACGTATTTTAGCATGTATTTTCAGGTAATTAAGGCAAGTATGCCTTCAGAAGTAACCACTTTCAAGCTTCCGCACTTAAGGAGTCGCATCCTTTTTCAAACCGTCGGACATTTATTTGCATTATTTTGGACAATTTAATTATGTATTTAAATCTCTGTACTTTGCGAACTACTCTTTATCATTTACGGGTTATGTAAAACATTTCTACCTTTTAAAGTTATATCGATGTATTTTTGAAAATGTCCATATAGTGGTCGTTCATTATGATTATGGTTACGCTTCCGCACTCGTCACGCCTCGCTGCCAACCGAGGTAGCAGGGTGTGACAAGCTTATTCTTATTTTTGAAAAACAAAAGAAAAAATAGAGAAAACCATAAAAAGCTCAAAAAAAGAGAATATTAGAAAACGAGTTAAGTCTTAGATACATAGGTTCAAAGTGACGAAAATTAGCACAGTCGATACAATCTCTGAGTGTTAAGCTTTCACACATAATGCACCTTAAACTCTAAGTGATATACATTTTCTCGTTCGATGTGTTGGTATGCATAATACACAAAGGGAATCTCAAAAGCTAATAAAATATTCAAGAAAAAGTCATAGGTGTAACTAACTTAGATGTATGACCAAATGGTCTTAATTTTTATGTTAGAGACATACAGACAATGATTCTAAATGAGGTATGCAAATTTTCTGGGGGATGTATAGCCACATCAAATACATCTTAAAGAAAGAAAAGAAAAGAAAATTTTTGATAGAAATGAGAGAGTCAAAACAAGTCACTTTGTTGTACGTAAGTACAGACCTGTTTCCTCTGGTTTGACTCGAGTTAGCAAGATAAGTCGCTTTGTTGTACGTCAGTACAGACCTGTCACCGCTGTCTTGCTAGCTTTAAATAAACCTTAAGACAAACTAAGACACTCTGTTGTATGTAAATACAGAACTGTGACCGACGTTTGCCTTTTAAAGAAAATTTGCAATACCGAAAAGTTATAATCATTGTGTTTATGCCTTGATCACAGAAGTAGGTCTAAGTATGGGACACATAATGTAGTTTCTTGATAAATAAAAAGGCCAAGGGATATTCCAAAGTGTAACATGTTTAAAGGGAAAATAATACCGACAATCGCTTTGAAATGTATATCACGACAAACAATCAAAGGAATAAAAAATTCCTAAGTCTGAAAGTGTAATACTGAAAGTGCGTATTGACGCCGCTATCTAATTAAACCTCTTTGACTTTCTCGCCAAAAATATTCTGTTAGTGTATGTCGTAAAGTTTGTAAAAGTATTTTTGAGTAGCTTAAGTTTAAATTTTATTCAAACTTTATTTTCCTTTATTTTATTTTATTTTAATTTTATCTTATTTTATTTTATTTTATTTTATTCTAAGTAGGAAAAATGTCAAAGTTACTAGGATGCATCTTTGGTTGAATAGACAAACATTGCGTGAAAATCTATTGCTTTGTGTAAATAATTTTGCAAGGTTGGTAAAATTCCGTTACACGAAAAAGTTGAAAAATTTGAATTTTATTCAAGGATTTTCAAAATTTTCATTTAAAGTTCGAATTTAAGACAAAATCGAATTAAACTTCGAATTTGTCAGCATTTTCGAATTTATGTCAAGTTCTAATGTTGTTGGTATAAATAGGTCAACAGTGAATCATTTAATCACCTACCTTCGATTTTATACCTTCGAACTTGTGACTGGCGATTTCGAACATATTCATTCGAACTTGGCGTTTCGATTCTATTCCTATTTCACGAAGTTTTGCTCGTTGTTCTCGAACCTACTCACACACTTAGGTATAGTAATTACTATTATACAAAGTTTGGGTAGTTTAGGACTCTTTTATGGCAAAAAATCGACTTTATTGGAAGGTTTTTGGGTTTAAACTTTGTGGTTCAAAATCACAAGTTCTAACCGGTGAAACCTCAAATAAAACACATATAACTTCGATTAGAACCCAATAGGACTAGTTGATACTGTTTTCTAAGTCAAATGGGGTTAAAATCATGGATTTGTATTCGTAAGTGACCGACTTCGAACATGTTCATCATGTTCGAACATGTTCATCATGTTCGAACTTGTCACAAGTTCGAACTTGTTGAAATATCTACAAGTTCGAAGTCTGGCAAGTTCGAACATAATCCTCGAATTTGTTTTAAATTCGAATGTCTTTTTAAAATAAATTCGAACTTGTAGAAATTCGAATGTGTTGGATTTCGAACTTATGTAAGTTTGAAATTATGCAAATTCGAAATTAACAAGTTCATTTTAATTTTCATTACTAATATTGGTTGTTGTTTCTATGTGCAGATATGGGTGATCGAGCATTCTACAATAAACATAACATGGTTATGTCAGTAGATTGAGAGCTGCCTGAAGCTCAACCGTATCGTCATATGGTTGAATTTTTGATGCAATCGAGGGTTGCCTACGCGTTGACTCATAATCTGCAAATTATTCTGCCATACGTACGTCAATTTTTGGAGCATCTACAGGTAGATTGCTCAGTGACGCCTACAGTCTTGCGTACCAGAGTTGGGGGACATCCTATTGTATTTTCAGCAAATATGTTACGACAAATCTTACAGCTAGGAACAGAGGACCAGGAGGCAGGGCCTATAGACTTCCTGTTCATATTAGGAAAGCGGCATTTTTGCGTATGGGATATGTCAGGATATTACGAAGGCTTCTTATGTGAAGAGTGGCTTAATAGGCCAATGGCGTTATTTGGTACATATTTTTATGGTCTGTTTTGAGCCAAAAAAAGGCCGGCTTTGATTACATTGTGTCCAAGATGCAATCGGTGGTGATAGCCTTAGTATATAACAAGCGTTTTAGTTTTTCAAAGATGTTCTTCGGTGAGTTTGTGCATCAAATCACAGCTCCCGTCCGAGAAAGATTTTTGATGTACCCGCGCTTCGCGATGATGATTATCCGCCACTTTTTGCCCAATCTGCCTCAACTTCCAGATACTCATGGCGTGGCCATTATAGATAAAAGGATATTTGCTGACTGCCAGTCGAATAATGCTAGAAGGGCTGAGCAAGTCAGGCCCCAAGTGGCACCTTTGTTCGGGGCAGTTATTGACCCAGATTTTGCAGCTACAGGTCCGTCGAGTTCGGCCCAGTTTTTTATCAGACGGCGCAGACCCTAGAAGAGATATGGGCACACGGAACTTCCTTGGAGCAAAACCTCGCTGAACAACTGGTTCAGGATGTTTTAGATCCTCCAGATGAGTTCAATGATATCTCTAAGGAGATCGATGAATACCAGCCACCTGAGGCTGAGGATATGGACACTGAGGTCCTGGTTGAAGGAGGTGCAAAAGAAGAAAGAATGCAGATGGAGGCTAAGGGTCAAGCAGAGACCGCCTCCGAGTCTGAATCTGATTCTGAGGAAGTAGAAGAAGTTGAGGTTGTTGAACCTGTTGATCCGACTGTCAAAATTGGCAGATATGGATCGAGGCTAGTTGTCAGCAGGCGAAAAATGACAAGACGAGCTGGTGGGGATTCAAAGGACGATGACTCAGATTTTGAAGAGGAAGACGAAGCTCCACTCGTGCCTAGGCATAGGGCGAGGCGGCATCGATTTATGCAGGGAGGTCCATCCACCTTAGCTCCTGAGCCTGCGTTACCGGCTGCTCAACCAACCACCGCTCCATCAACCTCTGTCTCTACTCCATCATCATCAACCACATTCACTTACAATTAGCGGTTCACAGAGCTGAAGGGAAAGGTGGATTTCCAGACAGTCCAAATTTTCCAACTGACAACAGCAGTGAAAGAGCTTCAAGCACATAATGCCAGACTTGATCAGGAGAATGCTACACTAAGAACAACAATAGCTGATCAAGCGTCGAAGATGAAGACAATGAAAATTCTCCTATAGCAATTAATGAAAAATCTGCAACCTCAGTGGGAGAGTAGTTGCAGAGAAGCTGAGGTGTTGAGGAGAGAAGATGATGGCAATGATCCAGATACTAAAAGAGAGAGTGAGCTAGCAGATCTTTCTCTAAAGACTGCTCAGCAAGCTCAAATTCAGGGGGAGCCAAGTCAGTCCGGTATGAGAGAAGGAGGAGGTGAAAGTGGAACTTCAAAGACTGTTGAAAGCGAGATGATTGAAGCTTTAATGGATATTGAAGATGAAGAGGTGATGTATGATTTTGAGGATGAAATTGAAGATCTTGAAGAAGGGGAGTTTGTGCCAGAAGACATTGCAGACTGGAAATCTGATGATGAGGTCTTAGTTGACGAAGAAGATGAGGCAAATGAGATCATTGTTCAATAGAATCCTATCACAGATACATATACTACAGCTTAACAGAATTTGATAGACATCGATGCCTTTAAAGACGCTTTTAATGTTGAATCAGATCGTGAGGAGCCTGAAAGGGAACTTACGAATGATGAGAAAAGACAGCTGTGGTTTAAAAATGAAGAGAAGAGAACTGAGCTGGCTGTGAAGAAGAAGATAAGATTGCCAAGTCTAGGAAAGCTGTCTGGAGGCATTCTTAGCTGGTTTTTCGATAGAGAGCTACAACTCTTTGTGCTGAAAAGACGAGATGGGCTGCAGTGCTAAGGAGAACGCTGAAAGTATTTAATACTCTACCTAGATGTGAAGTCAAAGAACTGGCATGGAAGAATTTGATAAACCTAGGAGATGACCAATACGCTGATGTAATAGCGCGAATTATAAGAAAAGAAGGTCGATCTGGAAGGTTTGAGAGGATAAAACCGAGGGAATGAAAGAGAGTGATGGATGAATCATGAATAGATCCATTGACTGGAAAACCTTGGATGAAGATGTTCTATAAACCAGTCTGATGCTTAAAGAAAGTTCCGTTGAGGACAATGCCACAGGACGTTCTTGCGAACATGAAATGGTGGTACGTTGACAACGAAACAGCAGAGGCAGTCATGGAAGATCATGAGGACAAGGTGATTTTGAAAGTATATGATCCTCTGCATCTCTTAAACCTATCTCAAAGCGACCTGCAGAAACTTCATGAACAACCTATCTACTTCCATGAAGGTTGGAAATCGGAAGGCAGGAAGTATCAAAAGGTAGTCATTGTGTGTATAGAGAAGGGATTGTATGTCGGTAGTAGTTTATATAGCTCTAGTACTTAGACAAATATGAATAGAAGCTATCGTCAAGGGAGAGTTTGTTAGTGCATCCTGTGTGACGATAGCAGTCTAAGTATAGACAATATTTTGTAATAGTCAATTTGTTCGTAATGGCATATAAATACGTGTTTTGATATATGTTTGTTATATGTTTGATAATGTATGTTTGATATTGATTGTATGTATGTTTGAACTTATAAGCTCAAACATAAGTTCAAAGATAAGCTCAAACATAAGTTCAAAGGTCATGGTTCGAACTTATGGAGGACCCGAAAGGCCTTGGGCTTAGTTGAACTTGTCCTGGGCAAGTTCGAACCAGGGGTTATAATTAAGGGTTAATTCGTTTTAATTAACAAGTTTTGCAGAGCTTTGGCAGAATTCGACTGTGGATTAGTGCAAAGGCAATCTTGAACTTAGTGTTTGAGAGTTTGTTCTTGGAGAGAATCACGTGTCAGGGCATTCTAGTGTTCGTCTATCACGGTGTGTGTCTCCGTGTTTCATGTGCGTGGTTTATCCGTCAAACCGCTAATGACGATTCCGCACTCGTTGGACGGCGTCGCCTCAAGATAGGATCCGTAGGAAGGCGACCTTACAATAAGTTATTTATTGTAGATAACTTATTAAAGAAATGGTTTTTATTTAAAAAAACCAACATGTTTTACGTTTCCATTCCTTCATGTTATTTTTTTTCCTATAAAAAACCTCAAGTTATTTTTTTATTTTTGGTTTGATGAAATTTGGACATTAAACCCCGGTTATAATTTGTGAACCGGGTTTTTAATAACTGAAAAACCGGTATCTAATGTCCAAATTTCAATAAACCAAAAAGAAAAAAATAACTTGAGATTTTTTATAGAAAAAAAAATAACATGGAGGGACGAATTCGCAAAAAACATGAAAACATGTTGGTTTTTTCATAATAAACCCTTAAAGAAAAGCATATATTGTTAAAGTTATATTCGTTATATAAACTATTCAAGAAGAATATAATATTTTAGGCTTCAAAATATGAAAATATAATAGATAAATAAAAATCATTACTTCAGATTATTTCCAATTAAAAGTTAGATAGAAAATAAATTATATCAAATTGTAGGTGA
The DNA here is from genome assembly GCA_020465985.1 of Centrapalus pauciflorus. NCBI lineage: Eukaryota > Viridiplantae > Streptophyta > Magnoliopsida > Asterales > Asteraceae > Centrapalus > Centrapalus pauciflorus. The sequence goes on from JAANYP010000966.1 coordinate 318,015, forward strand.
AATAAATAAGTGATAATGTCATCTTTAAATTTAATTTTACATTTACGTTAAACATGATATAACTAAAAAGCTGTTGAAAAATTACAATAATAATTATTGAATAAATAGTTTTATAATAAATTTTTTATGTGAAATCTTGTTCTATACTTTAAAATCTATAAATACTATTAAAAGAATAATAAAATTGTCACTTTTCATTTTCTTCTTTAATTTGCTAATTGTCATTTTCTCATTTAATTTGTCTTGTGTCATTTTCATAAATTATCATGTCATTTACCGGAACTAGACTAAACTTCTAAAAATAATCTTATATATATATATATATATATATATATATATATATATATATATATATATATATATATATATATATATATATATATATATATATATATATATATAGGGTTATTATTGAAAAAATCATCCGAACTTCTATGATTTTTTCGGTTTAACCATTCAATTTTTTTCCCAACCGATAAAGTCACTACACTTTTTATTTTCTATTAGTTTAATCACTATACTTTCAAATTTATTGGTTTAGCCATTTATTTTTGTCCGGTAACCTGTTTGACCGGTAACTTATTGTTGTGAATTAGAGTTTTAATCAAAAAAACCATTCGAAATTTCATAATTCTTTTTCTTTAACCACTCTATTAGTTTTTCATGATCTAATCTCTAATTTAATTGATGTTCAGATTTTTGTAATTTCTATTATTATATTTGCTCATAACATCAAATGATAAAAATAAACATTAATTTCAACAAAACTGATTCTCTCTTTTTTCATCATCATATTGCTTAAATCAACAATGATGCTTCGTTGATCTATTTTGCTTCTTCATTATCATCATCTTCTACTTCATCAGTTCTTCATTATCATTGTGTTAATCCAAACAGATTCTAATCAATTTGATTCTATAAGATTTTGTAGTGTTCATCAAGTTTGTTAGGTTTTGAATGTTTTAAGGATCGTAAATAAATAAAAACTAAAATTTTATTATAAAACTTCACAATAAATTTTGAAACTTAAATTGAGTTTATTTGGTGGTTAGAAATCTTGAAAAAACTTAAAAAATAAAAATAAATTTTGTTTGAATTTGTTGTGTTACTGTCATTGATAAAAATATAAAAAAATATTTACTATTTTTTATAACTTAAAAGTTATTGATAATTTGCTAAAAAGTTTGCAAGTCACTATTACTATTATTGATTAAAAAAAATAAAAAGTTATTACTATAGATGATAAAAAATACAAAAGTCAATGTTAATTATTAATGATAAAAAATAAATAATATTACTTTTAATGATAAAAATGACAAAAGTTATTACTATTTTTGTTATAAACTCTTTAAAATAAATCTAGAAATATTAATTAACACATATTAATGGTAGAAGATTATACTTGACATCATGAAAAGATGACAGATGAAAACTTAGTTACTCTATTAATAGTATATAAATTAGATTTTAATATGATATGGTAAAAGAAGGTTGTAACACATGTCAAATTGACGAACAAACGGATATGTGACTGTTTACTATATTTATTATGTTATAGGTTTGTGGACATTTAAAAAAGAGTGCGCTAACATACATACATATACATATACATATATATATGTGTGTGTATATACATAATATTGTTTGTGTGAGTACCTAAAAAATTCAGAGTACTGTGAGTACTTGTGAATACACGGGTTTCAGATGTGATCATGCTATGAAAATTTTTTTTTTTTCATATTAATTTAGATACAAGAATATAAGACTGTTTGTAAAAAATTACATACATTCACACTTTCAAGCACATTAAAAGTTATGTGAACATGAAAAAAATTATGTGAACAACACGTTCACAACAGTGCAGTTCATGTGAACATGCTTGTTTCACATAGTTCTAGTGTGTGCATATGTGTGATTTTTTATAAGTAGTCTTGTATTATTAATTTAAACATGATTATGAAATAAATTTTCAAAAAAATTGGTTTTAAGCGAGATACCTCTGGTATTCCGCAAAACTAATGGTACTCATTTGAACATATATATATATATATATATATATATATATATATATATATATATATATATATATATATATATATATATATATATATATATATATATAATCAGGTTCATCAGCGTACCTATGAGATTCCAGCATACCCTAGTGTGAATGATCATTCACATATATTTTTTTTAGTAGACATGTATAAGACAACATTATAAAATTTTTTTCAAAAGGAGCAACATCATAAATCTTGTGAATGGTAAAAAAAAAAAAAAGATCATGTGAATGGTCATTCACACCATTCACATGGTGTGAAATCACCATTCACATGGATGACCATTCACATAAATATGCATTGAGTATTCACATAATTTTTAAGGACACAGAAAGTGTGAATGCATGTGAAATTCATATATCATGTGTATAACATTAATTTAAACATGGTTATGAGAAAAAATATTTAAAAAAAAGTTTTTAAGGTTGGTACCTTCGGGTGCACTTGATTTCGAGATGTACTTTTTTGTACCTGACTCTATATATATATATATATATATATATATATATATATATATATATATAGTGAGGATCCATTGATAACTTTTGTGAATCGATGCACAAAAGAACCTGCACCGTCCCTTGGATGAAAAGAATGTGTGGGTTAGATCAAATGGCAAAAGGGTAATTAAATCAAAAGTTTAATGCATCAAGTGCACATAATGAAATTCACGGAGAGGTAAAACAGAAATTATGCAATCCATATTTAATTATTACACTTCCAAAATTAACAAAAATAATACAAATTCAAAATACATGCATATCGTTCATCTCTTCATGCATATCGTTCATCTCTTCATGTATATCGTTCATCTCTTTCAAAAATAAATCATGCATATCGTTCATCTCTTCCAAAATTAAAAAAAAATCAAAATACAAACAAGAATCGTTCATCTCTTCATGCATATCGTTCATCTCTTCCAAAAATAAATCATGCATATTGTTCATCTCTTTCAAAATCAAAATACAAACATGAATTGTTCATCTCTTCATGCATATCGTTCATCGTTGATCATCAAAATACATGCATATCGTTCATTTCTTCATGCATATCGTTCATCTATTCCAAATTCAAATACATGCATATCGTTCATTTCTTCCAAAAGCATCAAAATACATCCTTTTATCTTTGAAGGTGTTCATCATTCAAAAATGTATCCTTTTATCGTGTTTTTCATTGAAGGTGTTCATCATTCAAAAATTTATCATGCATTCAAAAAATGCGGTGATTATTGGCCGTAGAGAGAGAGATGGTCGGTGCAGTGGTGGTGCGATAGTGGTGCAGTGGTGGTGCGATGGTGGTGCAGCGGTCGAGAGAGCAAGACGGTGGTGGTGCAGCGGCCAAGAGAGCAAAACGGTGGCTGGATTTTGAGAATGAGAGGGGGGTGAGGCGGTCACATGGGGAAGGAGATGAAGAGAGGTTGATCATGGTGAGAGAGAGGGAGAGAGAAAGAGAGAGAGAGAGAGGTGATGAGAGAGAGATGGAGAAATTTTTGGTAAATTGTTTAATGTATTGATTTGTTTCCTAATCTAATTAAACCTAATTTTCTATAATTAATTAATTTTCTTATAAATTTATTCCACAAATACCCTTAATGCACCCTTGGTAGAAAGTCCGATGCACAAAAGTTCTCAATGGTGCCTCAATGCACAAAAGTTCTCAATCGAACCCCAATATATATATATATATATATATATATATATATATATATATATATATATATATGATATTTGGATGATACTCGAGGATAATATAGTTGATAAGTTATTAACTGTAGATACTTATTAAAGAAATGGTTTTTATGAAAAAAAAACCAACATGTGTTTACGTTTTCGTCCATTCATGTTTTTTTTTCCTATAAAAAACCTCAAGTTATTTTTTTATTTTTGGTTTAGTGAATTTGGACATTAAACCCCGGTTATAATTTGTGAACCGGGTTTTTAAAACTGAAAAACCGGTATCTAATGTCCAAACTTCAATGAACCAAAAAGAAAAAAATAACTTGAGATTTTTTATAGAAAAAAAATAACATGGAGTGACGAAAAATCAAAAAACGTGAACACATATTGGTTTTTTCATAATAAACCCTAAAGAAAAGTATATATTGTTAAAGTTATATTCGTTGTATAAAGAATATAACATTTTAAGCTTCAAAATATGAAAATATAATAGATAAATAAAAAAATCATTACTTTAGATTATTTCCAATTATAAGTTTGATGGAAAATAAATTATATCAAATTGTAGGTGAAATAAATAAAATAAGTGATAATAACATCTTTAAATTTAAATTTACATTAAACATGATATAATTAAAAAGTTGTTGAAAAATTACAATAATAATTATTGAATAAATAGTTTTATAATAAATGTTTTATGTGAAATCTTGTTCTATACTTTAAAATCTATAAATACTATTAAAAGAATAACAAAATTGTCACTTTTCATTTTCTTCTTTAATTTGCTAATTGTCATTTTCTCATTTAATTTGTCTTGTGTCATTTTTATAAATTGTCATGTCATTTACAGGAACTAGACTAAACTTCTAAATATATATATATATATATATATATATATATATATATATATATATATATATATATATATATATATATATATAGGGTTATTATCGAAAAAACCATCCGAACTTTTATGATTTTTTCAGTTTAACCATTCAATTTTTTTCCCAACCGATCAAATCACTACACTTTTTATTTTCTATTAGTTTAATCACTATACTTTCAAATTTATTGGTTTAGCCATTTATTTTTATCCGGTAACCTGTTTGATCGGTCACTTATTGTTATGAATTAGAGTTTTAATCAAAAAAATCATTCGAACTTTCATAATTCTTTTTCTTTAACCACTCTATTAGTTTTTCATGATCTAATCTCTAATTTAATTGATGTTAAGATTTTTGTAATTTCTATTACTATATTTGCTCATAACATCAAATGATAAAAATAAACTTTAATTTCAAGAAAACTGATTCTCTCTTTTTTCATCATCATATTGCTTTTATCAACAACGATGCTTCATTGATCTCTTTTGCTTCTTGATTATCATCATCTTCTACTTCATCAGTTCTTCATTATCATTGTGTTAATCCGAACAGATTCTAATCAATTTGATTCTATAAGATTTTGTAGTGTTCTTCAAGTTTGTTAGCGTTTGAATGTTTTAAAGGATCGTAAATAAATAAAAACTGAAATTTTATTATAAAATTTCATAAGCAAATTTGAAACTTAAATTGAGTTTATTTTTTGTGTTTATAAAGTCTTGAAAAAACATAAAAATAAAAATGAATTGATTTTAATTTGATATATTACTGTAATTGTTAAAAATATGAAAAGATATGTTTGATTACATTGAATTATTGATTCTCGGAGTTTTAATTTTTAGTTTAAGAGGATGGTGGTCAAACCAAAAAATCATGGAAGTTTGAGTGGTTTTTTCAATGATAAAAAACGTCACCTAATTGTCACGTCACCACATCATCTGTGATAACAGGTAAGATGGTCAAAACAAAAAAAATGAAAAGGTTAGTGTTTTGATCGGTTGGAAAAAAAATTGAGTGGTTAAACTGGAAAAATCATAAAAACTCGGATGATTTTTTCGATAATAACCCTATATATATAAATATTTTTTATATCAACGCATATAATAATCATTACTTCAAATTAAATGATGGAGAAGATTTAGGTGAAATGGATAGTCTTATTTAATTATTAAAATTAATTTAATTATATTAAAAATTGACAATTAAAATACACATGTCATTAATAGAAGACAACAAGTGCTAACATTATAATAAGATGACAAATGATATTTTAGTTATTTGTCTATCTATCTATATCTATGTATATTACTAAAGCAAAATAATTACTGTCATGTGTCGCTCTCACAGCTCTCCAAGATTTCATTTTTCCGCTCATTTTTCCTAATATAACTCTCTAAATTAATTCATCTAATTTATTTTAGAAAATTTAAATATTTAAATGGAAACTAATACAATTAAATAATTTTAAATACTTCCATATTATACCTCTAATTTACCTAAAATGATTTATCTAAAATGATCTAACTGATTTATACTTTTTTTTTTAATTTAAACTAGAGGTTAAATACTTCATCATATATTAAATGTATCAATTTAAAATCCATTTTCATTCTTAAAATTTGTACATTAATATTTATTATTATGTTAACAATTGTAATTGATTTAAATTTTCGTTCATAATCAATTGAATCAAAAAAATTTCTTATATATATGAAAGCATGATTTTAAGTTTTTTATCATTAAAAACACATCTAAATATGAAAAGAATAACAATATAATAATTTTCGTAAAAAGTAATACTTTCAATAATATTGTAAATATTGTTTTCAAATTTAAAGGCAAAAACATTATAAAAAGTGACTTTAATTGTTTTGTAATATAATCTTCATTTCAAATATGTTCATATCTTCAATATATATTTATTATAACAAGAATAACAATTTTTTTAAATATAATTTTAGTTATTTATCTATGTCAGTTAATATCAAAATATTATTACTTTATTACTGTAACATCCCGGATTTGTGCCTGGTACGTGGATTTAATTTATTGGCTCATTTATTTAATATTATTGCGTTGTTCCAATTATATCCCGTTTCGTGGATTTAACGTGTCGAGACCGAGTGATATGTGTCTCTTAGTTAATAATTAGCGGATTATTATTAATTATGAGATCGTGGATTTAATTGGGTCAATTTGATATTAATTGTGAAAAGGCGGTATCGGGTTCAGATTTAACGGGTTCGGGGCTTTCTAATTATAGGAAGCGTATATATGTGAGCCTCCCTTGAAGCGTTCTCCCTTTTCCTCCCTTTCCTAAAATTAGAAATATAAAGGTGTATGTGTGTGTGAGTGAATTGGAGCAGCAAGCATCAACAAGAGACTAAATTGGTTGCTGAATTTTGTGCTAATCATCTTCTTCCTTGTGTTCTTGAATCCCCAAGAGGTAAGGAGCTTGATTTGTGGGCTAAAATTATATCTAGGTTGTTGTTAAATTGAGAGTTTGGTTCCTGAAGTTGTGTGGCTTAACATATGTATGTTTTATGAGTTAATGATCTACTGGAAGTCGAGTAGAGGGGTTTTACTCCACTGGTTCGGCCATTTTTGCGACCTGCACAGAGCTGTTGCAGCGTGAGCGCGGCCGCGATGGCCTCAGCGCGACCGAGTTGCCTGGGCGCGGGCCCGCGATGCGGCGGCTGGTGGTGGGGGTTTTGGGGCGTCGGTTGTTCGTTCGGGGTGGTTTCGTGGGTCGTGTTTGCTTATAATATTTGTTATTGGGTTTCGGTTGCCTGTCGGTCGGGTTAATATTAATCTGTTGGGATCCGTGATATTTACAGGTTCGAGCCGACCGCGTACCGATCCGTGATAGAGATTTGGGTTGCCGTTGCTTTGAGGTATTTGGTGAGTACTCGAGTTTTTTATAAAACGCGCGTAAAGTTTTATGAGTCGATTCTGTGTTGTGATATGTGTATATGAGACAGAGATACGGCGCATGTATGATTCTATCTACCCTATATGTGTTATACGTGTTTGAGTTGCAGGTGTCCGCGATATGTGATCGCCCAGGCTGACTGTCCCTAACCAGTCATGAAGTATGAGACTGTATATATATAGCAGCGTTATTGCCATGTCGCTCATGTGCCTATTTGTGAGCTAACCGCTGCTGTGTGCGGCCTGTTAGCTGGGGAACGGCGTCCCCTTTGAGCAGAGATATGTGTAGTACATTGAGTTTGTGATATATGTGTTGAGCCTTGTGTTGTGCATATTATGTGTTCTTATCTGCAGAGTCTAATCCTCGCGTACTCACAAGCTTCCCAGCTTATGTTTTCGAGTCTTCCATGTCTCAGGCAGTCATACTTTGAGATCACAGTCACAGCAGCTGCAGCCGAAGTAGTTCAGAGATCGTGGGTGCTTGTTGACGTTTGCTATTAGACTTCGGTACCTGCTGTTTGTATTTTGTACTTGATCAATATTGTGTTAGCTATCAGTAATTAGTGTTTAGCAGCTAGTTCAGTTGTGTATGTATCTGCACCGACATGTGACATGATGTATGTGACTTGTATTAAAGTTTTAATTAATGGTGTTTTCTGCTAATCCTGTGACATGTGCACCTTGAGATGATTGGGATATTGCCACTTATGATTGTTTATTGACGTGGCATTTGTGTGAGAAATGTGGGGTTACAGCTTGGTATCAGAGCTTGTGGTTACAGTATTGAGTATCAGTGGATGCTTGAGCTCTTACCGTATTCAGATCCGTGGGATTCTTCCCTGTGACTGAGTTTAGCGGAATTAACTGACCTAGCCTATTGTATAATGCTGGGTGGTCGATCTGTTATCTTACCTTTGTGATATGTGCAGGTGATTATGGCAGACCATGGAGAGGGATCTGGGCCCGAGAGGCCAGCAGGGGATGAGTATATTCGTCGATCAGAGATGTTAGCAGTTCTGACGGAGTTCTATAGAGAGAGAGATCAGCAGCGACAGAGATCGGATCCTCCGCCAGTTACTAGTGTTGAGACAGGGGTTGGGGCATCTTCTTCTTCTGCTCCGTGAGGTGGGTCCTTTAAGGACTTTATGGCAGGAGTCCCACCTCAGTTCCGAGGCGGCGGTGAGCCGGGTGCGGCTATGGCTTGGGAGAGAGAGATTGAGGCGGCATTCCGAGTCGCCCATGTTGTTCCGAGGGATATGGTCGGTTATGCGGCCTATTTGCTGAAAGGAGGGGTTTCGCAGTGGTGGAAGTCCATTGAGTCGTCGATGACTACAGTTGCAGCTTATGCCATGTCCTGGGAGTAGTTCTGTGCTATTTTTGAGTTGCAGTATATTCCCCGAGATGAGCGTCGGGAGATGGAGCGTCGTTTTCTACATCTTCAGCAGGGCAGCATGTCAGTCCAGCAGTATGTAGACCGTTTTAATGAGTATGCCCAGTTTGCGCCCCAACATGTGGATTCAGAGGTTTGTAAGGATGACGCCTTCATTGATGGTTTGCGGTTAGATATTCGAGAGTTTGTCGGGCTTCACGACACTCCTACTTTTGCGCGAGCGTTAGAATTGGCTCGGGTTCGAGAGAGGGAGATAGAGAGACAGAGGGGTCAGCCTCCGGCCCAGAGACAGAGGACAGGGACGTCTGAGCAGTCCCATGGTTACTATCGAGAGCCCCAGGATTTCCAGAGAGAGAGACAACCTGAGCAGCAGCAGAGTCAGGGGCAAGGTTCGGGATTTCGTAGAGACAGAGACAGAGGCAGAGACTGTAGGTCTAGGAGATCGTGACAGTATCAGTGGTCTGGGACAGCTAGTCAGAGTCAGGGCAGACTTCCCGTTATAGTGCTCCCAGTCAGAGTCAGAGCAGCATGGGGCAAGGGTCCCAGCCATCAGGGAGCCGGGCAGATAGTTCAGCCGGGGAGAGAGACTGTTAGAGGTGCCGCCGTCGTCATTCCGGTCCTTGTATGCCGGAGCAGCCTAGATGTTACCGTTGTGGGCAGTACGGCCACACTTCATTTACTTGCACCTCGAGAGATTCCCTGTGCTTCCGCTGTGGGAGGTCAGGTCATATTGCGAGAGATTGTCCGGATGCACCGCCAGCAGTGCAGGGAGCGAGCACTAGTGGGACCAGAGCAGAGCCTTCATCCTCGAGCCGCCAAGAGTCAGCGCCTAGAGGCCGAGGTAGGGTGTTTCAGGCTACGGCAGAGGAGGCCTGCGAGTCTACAGATGTTGTTTCTGGTACGTATATCTTGAACGGGCTTAGTGCTCGTATTTTATTTGATTCTGGAGCGGATCGCTCGTATGTATCCGTTGTGTTTTGTGCCTACTTTTCTATGCCTCCTACTGTTTTATCTGTGTTGTTGGTTGTTGAGAGAGTAGATGGTAGTACAGCGTTAGTGAGTCGAGTGTTCCGAGATTGTGTTTTAGAGATCGATGCACACCGGTTTCTGATTGATCTATTGCCGATAGAGATTAACAGTTTCGACGTGATAGTGGGTATGGATTGGATGACAGCCAGGCAGGCCGACATTCTGTGCGCAAAGAAGATGATCCGGATACCCATTTTAGATAGTAAGACTGTGACCGTGTATGGCGAGAGGCGCCGAGGTGAGATCGGCATTGTTTCGATGGCCAGAGCTCAGAGGTATGTTGCGAAGGGGTGCGAGACCTTTTTGGCTTATGTTGTTGATGCCAGATTAGAAAAGAAGACCATAGCGGATATACCCGTGATCAGAGAGTTCCCTGAGGTATTCCCAGAGGAGTTGCCTGGGTTACCGCCAGATCTTCAGGTTGAGTTTCGTATCGACCTTATCCCTGGAGCGGTGCCTATTGCAAAGACGCCTTATAGGCTGGCACCTACTGAGATGCGAGAGATGATGTCATAGCTTCAGGAGTTGCTGGATCGTGGATTTATCCGTCTGAGTTTGTCCCCGTGGGGAGCTCCCGTGTTGTTTGTAAAGAAGAAGGACGGTTCTATGCGGATGTGTATTGATTATCGAGAGTTGAATAAGGTGACGGTGAAGAACCGTTATCCGCTTCCACGCATCGACGATCTGTTTGATCAGTTGCAGGGTTCGAGCTTCTTTTCGAAGATAGACTTGAGATCGGGGTATCATCAGCTGAGAGTTAGAGATGAGGATGTTCCTAACATTGCGTTTCGGACGAGATACGACCATTATGAGTTCCTTGTGATGCCCTTCGGATTGACTAACGCACCCGCGGCATTCATGAATTTGATGAACAGGGTGTGTAGATCTATGTTGGATCGGTTCGTGATTGTCTTTATCGACGACATCTTGATTTATTCGAGGAGTGCCGAGGACCACGAGCAGCACTTGCGAGAGGTTTTATCTGTGCTGCGAAAGGAGCGACTGTATGCAAAGTTCTCCAAGTGTGAGTTCTGGTTGCGCGAGGTCTAGTTTCTGGGGCATGTTGTGAGCGCCGATGGTATTTCAGTGGATCCGGCGAAGATAGAGGCCGTCATGAGTTGGGAGCCGCCGAGGACCGTGCCTGAAGTCCACAGCTTTTTGGGCCTAGCCGGGTATTACCGCCGCTTCATTCAGGAATTCTCGAGGATTGCCAGGCCGTTGACGAGACTGACACGGCAGTCTGTTCCTTTTGTATGGTCCGATGAACAGGAGTCGGCATTCAGAGAGTTGAAGTCCCGGTTGTGTCAGGCTCCGGTGTTAGCATTGCCCGAGGGTGCAGAGGATTTCGTAGTCTATTGTGATGCATCGGGTACTGGGTTGGGTTGTGTTCTGATGCAGCGAGGCAAGGTGATAGCGTATGCGTTGCGATAGCTGAAGACCTACGAGGAGAATCATACCGTGCATGACCTCGAGTTAGACGCGATAGTGTTCGCGTTGAAGATATGACGTCATTATTTGTACGGTTCACGGTTTGTGGTATATACCGATCATAAGAGTCTTCAATATCTGTTTAGTCAGAAAGCGTTGAATATGAGACAGCAGCGCAACCTCGAGTTACTGAAGGATTATGACTGTGAGATTCAGTACCATCCTGGAAGGGCCAATGTGGTGGCGACGCGTTGAGCCGCAAGGCGTGCGGCCAGACGGTGGTTTCCCGAGCGGCGAGGCTCGAGGTCACATCGACTCTTGTGGAGAGTCTGAGGCATGCTCAGTTAGAGGGTTTGCGGGCGGAGAATGTAAAGAGAGAGCGGCTTACAGGTCAGCTTGATGTGTTGAACAGAGACAGCAGAGGCTTATATGTATTTCATGACCGAGTTTGGGTTCCGAGAGTTGGTAATCTGCGGCAGTTGATTCTAGATGAGTCGCACCGTTCGAGACTGTCTATCCACCCCGGGAGCACCAAGATGTATAGAGATCTGCGCGAGTTTTACTGGTGGCTTGGGATGAAGAGAGATGTGGGTCGGTATGTTGAGGAATGCATGACTTGTCTGCGAGTGAAAGCCGAGCATCAGAAGCCTCACGGGCATCTGCAGCCTCTAGATGTCCCCGAGTGGAAGTGGTATCATATCACGATGGATTTTATCGTCAGACTTCCACGCACGGTTCGAGGTAATGATATGATTTGGGTGATCGTGGATCGGTTGACGAAGAGTGCTCATTTTCTAGCGGTTCGGGGCACCATTACTATGGATCAGTTGGCTCGGTTGTACATCAATGAGATAGTCTCGAGGCATGGCATTCCGATGTCGATCACGTCCGATAGAGATACGCGGTTTACATCAAAGTTCTGGCAGAGCTTTCAGCGTGAGTTAGGGACGAGAGTTCAGTTGAGCACAGCATACAGACCTCAGACAGACGGGCAGACAGAGCGGACGAATAAGACTCTTGAGAATATGCTTCGAGCTTGTGCGATTGATTTCAGTGGTAGTTGGGACGTTCACTTGTCGTTGGTCGAGTTTGCGTACAACAACAGCTACCATACCTCCATCAAGATGGCTCCATTCGAGGCACTGTATGGGCGTAAGTGCCTAACCCCTGTGTGTTGGGGCGAGGTCGGCGAGCGACCTATTAGTGGTTCTGAGTTGCTGCAAGAGACGAGCGACAAGGTGGCGGTTATCCGCGAGCATATGAGAGTAGCGCAGAGACGACAAAAGAGTTATGCCGATCGTCGTCTGACTGAGCTCGAGTTTAGTGTTGGGGACCGTGTGATGTTGAAAGTATCGCCGTGGAAGGGAGTTATCAGATTTAGACACCGAGGTAAGCAGAGTCGGCGGTACATCGGTCCGTTTGAGATTATTGCCAGAGTCCGAGATCAGGCATATAGATTGAGACTGCCTCCCGAGTTGGCCGGAGTTCATGATACATTCAATGTGAGTCATCTGAGGAAATGTCTGGCCAAAGACGATTAGTACGTGCCACTATCTGAGATCACGGTGGATGATCATTTGAGATATGTCGAGCAGCCTGAAGCGATTACTGACCGGAAGGTGAAAAGATTAAGGAATAAAGAGATCGCGCTAGTACTCGTTCAGTGGAGGCATCATAAGGGTATTAGTGCCACCTGGGAGCCCGAGGCCGATATGAGGAGCCGATATCCGCAGCTGTTCCCGAGTCCGAGCTAGATTCCGGGACAGAATCGTTTTAAGAGGAGAGGATTTGTAACATCCCGGATTTGAGCCTGGTACGTGGATTTAATTTATTGGCTCATTTATTTAATATTATTGCGTTGTTCCAATTATATCCCGTTTCGTGGATTTAACGTGTCGAGACCGAGTGATACGTGTCTCCTTTTTAATAATTAGCGGATTATTATTAATTATGAGATCGTGGATTTAATTAGGTCAATTTGATATTAATTGTGAAAAAGCGGTATCGGGTTCGGATTTAACGGGTTCGGGGCTTTCTAATTATAGGAAGCGTATAATGTGAGCCTCCCTTGAAGCGTTCTCCTTTTTCCTCCCTTTCCTAAAATCAGAAATATCAAGGTGTATATGTGTGTGAGTGAATTGGAGCAGCAAGCATCAACAAGAGACTAAATTGGTTGCTGAATTTTGTGCTAATCATATTCTTCCTTGTGTTCTTGAATCCCCAAGAGGTAAGGAGCTTGATTTGTGGGCTAAAAATATATCTAGGATGTTGTTAAATTGAGAGTTTAGTTCCTGAAGTTGTGTGTTAACATATGTATGTTTTATGAGTTAATTATCTGCTGGAAGTCGAGTAGAGGGGTTTTACTCCCCTTGTCCGGCCATTTTTGCGACCTGCACAGAGCTGATGCAGCGTGAGCGCGGCCGCGGTGGCCTCGGCGCAACCGCGATCGCGGCGCGACCGAGTTGCCTGGGAGCGGGCCCGCGATGCGGCGGCTGGTGGTGGGGGTTTTGGGGCGTCGGTTGTTCGTTCGGGGTGGTTTCGTGGGTCGTGTTTGCTTATAATATTTGTGATTGGGTTTCGGTTGCCTGTCGGTCGGGTTAATATTAATCTGTTGGGATCCGTGATATTTACAAGTTCGAGCCGACCGCGTACCGATCCGTAATAGAGATTTGGGTTGCCGTTGCTTTGAGGTATTTGGTGAGTACTCGAGTTTTTTATAAAACGCGCGTAAACTTTTATGAGTCGATTATGTGTTGTGATATGTGTATATGAGACAGAGATACGGCGCAGGTATGATTCTATCTACCCTATATGTGTTATACGTGTTTGAGTTGCAGGTGTCCGCGATATGTGATCGCGCAGGCTGACTGTCCCTAACCAGTCATGAAGTATGAGACTGTATATATATAACAACGTTATTGCTAGGTCTCTCATGTGCCTATTTGTGAGCTAACCGCTGCTGTGTGCGGCCTGTTAGCTGGAGAACGGCGTCCCCTTTTGAGCAGAGATATGTGTAGTACATTGAGTTTGTGATATATGTGTTGAGCCTTGTGTTGTGCATATTATGTGTTCTTATCTGCAGAGTCTAACCCTCGCGTACTCACAAGCTTCCCAGCTTATGTTTTCGAGTCTTCCGTGTCTCAGGCAATCATACTGTGAGATCGCAGTCACAGCAGCAGCAGCAGCCAAAGTAGTTCAGAGATCGTGGGTGCTTGTTGACTTTTGCTATTAGACTTCAGAACCTGCTATTTGTATTTTGTACTTGATCAGTATTGTGTTAGCTATCAGTAATCAGTGTTTAGCAGCTAGTTCAGTTGTGTATGTATGTGCACCGACATGTGACATGATGTATGTGACTTGTATTAAAGTTTTAATTAATGGTGTTTTCTGCTAATTCTGTGATATGTGCACCTTGAGATGATTGCGATATTGCCACTTATGATTGTTTATTGACGTGACATTTGTGTGAGAAATGTGGGTGTTACAATTATTTTTTTGTAATAATATTTTAAGTTATTACATTAAAAAATATATATTTCTTACATATGCCTCATGTATTAAATGAGCCAATAATCTAGTTTAATATTATTTATATAGATTATAGACGAGTAATTCTTATTATTAATTTCTCTCAATCATGTGATTTGACAAGTGATTTCTTATTTTTCTATAATTATGATTATCGATCATGTTTTCTTTGTATTTTGTGATTATTGAATAATATAACAGATTTTACTAAAACATGAATTTGTATGCCATGCGATTCATATTCCCATTCTAATACGTTACTTATGAGATGTTTGACTGTAAAATAAATTTCAAGAAATTTAAAAAAAAATTGTGTCTAAAGTATTGTTTTTTTTTTTTTTACATAAGTAATAATTGATTGAAAGTTGATTGATAAGTGATTGACGTTAATTACTAAAAACCGAATCAATATGTCTGTTTTCTTTAGAAATTTATTTTCAACAAACCATCATATACATTTCAAGAAGGAGAACAACGACGGTCGACGGTGGTTGATGGTAGGAGACACCATTCGCCGATTAATTAGGGTTTGTAAAGAGAGGAGAGGGTGGAGATTTGAAGAGACAGAGAGCATAGTGAATAAATTTTTACCTGGAACACTTATTCAAACTAAATAGTAAATTTTGACTTACTTAATAAGTATGTAATAAGTAAAATTTAACACTTATAACTTAGTTTAAAATAGGGATAATTGCGCAAAAAACCCTCAACTTGTCAGTTTTTCGTGATTAAAACCTCAAACCATTTTTCGTTGCATAGAAAACCCCGAACTAACTAAAAATCCGTAAATCAAGGTTTTATCAATGAGTCACCGATTGAAACTGGTTATTAATCATACGTGGACTGCTAAATAACCTACGTAGAATAAGTTTAAATTGTTGAAAACGGTTGCCAAGTATTACACATCATTTAAACCCCCGTTGATAATTCTTAATCGTAATTTTTAAACAGGGCTACATTATCAACGGGGGTTTAAATGATGTGTAATACTTGACAACCGATTTCAACAATTAAAATTTATTCCGCGTATGTTATTTACTGGTCCACGTAGGATTAATAACCGGTTACAACCGGTTACCCATTGATAAAACCTTGATTTACTGATTTTTAGTTAGTTCGGTGTTTTCTATGCAACGAAAAATGATTTGGGGTTTAAATAACAAAAAACTGACAAGTTGGAGGTTTTTTGCGCAATTATCCCAAACTTTTATATTCACCTTTTGACATGTTATAATAAGTTAATATGGTTAAACCTATTTTGTAAAAACATCAAAGTATAAAATTTTTCGATTAACACCCCTAATTATAATAAAAATATTTATTTACAAATTTATTTTTTTCTTAAGATTTAAAATTATTTTTTATTTACTTTAGATATTTATTTATGTTTATATTACGATTATATGATATATCATTGTTGATTTATAATTATAATATGAAATCTTTTGACTTTCAACTTTTCGATTAAAATGAACAATCTTCTGTTATTATTTTTTAAAAAACTTATTAAATATTTTCACTTATCAATAAGTAAGAATAAGTATAGAATAAGTATAGCATCCGTACTTGTTACTTTGAGAAAAACATCCCTTGGAATTTTCAAATATAAACACAAAAATCTAGACTTTAATTAGATTTTATCAAAATCTTGATGTGTTGTTATTATTCCTAGTTTTTTTTTTGCAATATAATTTAGTTGACACTAAATTTATGTCTCACTCAACCCCACAAATTATAATAATGATTTAGACTTTAGATTCTAATTTCTTATAATTTCATTCAACAATCCAAACAACCATTTAGGTATATTAAGTTCTCCATCTTAACCAAAACATTTAACTCAAATGTATATAATTGATTATGTTAATCCGAAAAAACAAGTTAACCCAGTTAACCGAACTTTATTTGTATTAATTAAACTGCTAATTATTTTATTTTTCCTTTTTGTATATTCCTATGTTTATACAAGAGCTTATTTTTATATAAAATCCTACAAACATGGAGATATTCATATAATATTGAATAATCTTATGAATATTAATTGGTTCTCTTCAAGTATACAAATTTCTATCAAATTACCAAGTATATAAATTTCTATCAAATTACACTATGATGACGCATATTATGATGACACATATTAACTCTTTATTTCTATCATAAAAAATTTAAATGTTAAAAGAAGCTAAATTTAAATTCGTATTACTTCGAATATCATCCCATGAACCATACACCACCTATGAATCAGAGTTATGGGTAACGAGACCCATTACCCATGCTACCACAGTACCACTAACCAACACATTAGTCGGCCTCTAATGTTAATTTTTTGTTTTTTTATGAACGACAAATAAAAATCTATAGACAAAACTAACAAAAAGTTAGAAATTACAATGCGTCCTAAAACTTCAGACCCGTCCAAAAACAAAGTACACCAAATCATTACTTAAAAAAACCAAACACCTAAAAGAATGATACTACATAAAAAAAAAACCTTGAAAAACGGTCATTGTTTTTGCAGGTTATATATACTCAAAAAGCCGAACGACAGCAACATTAACGGCACGAGGACAGTCATCCTAATCGCAGATTCGGGATTATATTAATCGGATATCTACTCGCGATGAGTTTTCTATAAAAAACAAGACACTTGTGATGACATTCAACTATTAATTGGTCATTAAATTAACAACAAAAGTACGTACCCTGGATCCAGTTAGACGAATTGAAAGGATGATGGATGGAAGGAAAGCAGAAATTAATTGATGATGAAGATGAACGTGGAAATGGAGACTCCGTTAGGATCCACTCGACGGAGGAGAAGCCACGACACGGTGGTTTGGTGAATCGTGATCAAGAAATACAGATACACACGTGGCAAACCTTTTCACCATACACAAATCTGACGTCATCGGACCCACCATTCTCTCATCTTCCTTTCTTCAAATCAATATATATACATATATATGTACATATATGTGTATATATATATACAACCCCCATACACACACACACTGACACACACTACACCCACCACACTTCACTAATACTGTAACCCTAAAGATATATATTTACACTAAGTTATCCATGCAACTTAACCCTAAAATTAAGTGGTGAAAACAAGACTAATTGGAAGCCATGGGAAGAGCTCCATGTTGTGAGAAAGTTGGGTTGAGAAGAGGAAGATGGACTGCAGAAGAAGATAAGATTCTTTCGAATTACATTCAAGTTCATGGTGAAGGTTCTTGGAGATCTTTACCTAAAAAAGCTGGTAAATTCTATGAATTTGTTGTTGATGTCTACCGGTTTTAATGGTAATTCTGAGTCATTTAATCAAATGGTTTGATTTTAAAAAGTTAAAATGTTTGTTTAATACATTTTTTAAGATTTTATCTAAAAAAAGTTTTACAAAAATATAGGTTCTAACTTGTTTTTTTTAATTAATTAGACAATTTTCGCGTGTCATTGATTATTCAAGCTAACGGGTCGAATAGTGTACGTTAACCTCAAAAAAACAAAATTTATATATAGTTAACATAAAAAAGTTATATCTGAAGGACATTTGATTTGTTTAATATGACATGTATCATTTTTTAAGATTTTATTAAAAGAGTTTTTGAAACGCATATTAGTTTTTTGGTATGAGAAATTAATTTCAATTCTTAAGATTTATTTAAAAAGTGTTCTTAGAAAAATATCATTTAACTTGGTTTTTTTTATACAACTCATTTTGTCTTGGGTGATTTAGTAAATTCGGTTCGTTAGGTTGAAATTGTTACGGATCTATCCATTTATGTAATTGGGTTTTAATTAGTGATTAATTATATATCTTTATTAATGATTTATAAATAGGGTTGTTGAGGTGTGGGAAGAGTTGCAGGTTGAGATGGATAAATTACTTAAGATCTGATGTAAAGAGAGGGAACATTTCTGCTGAGGAGGAAAATTTGATTATGAAGTTGCATGCCACGATGGGCAATAGGTTACCTCTCAATTAATCATTTTTCTTAAATAAAAAATATATATAATTATAAATTTAAATTTAATAATTTATGTGTCTTTTGATTTGATTGGAATAATATATATATATATATATATATATATATATATATATATATATATATATATATATATACACACACACACACACACACACATGAGAATCCTTCTATTTCATGAGAACCACTTTAAAATTGTGCATTTAATGTATAAAATTATGCATCTGATGTTAAAATTTATAATTTCAATAAATTCATCTCATGCTAAAATTTGTCCATTTTATATGTGAATTGTGCATTTGAGAAAGGTTGTGCATTTGAAATTCAAATTCGTGCATTTAGTTTATAATTTAGTGAACATAATTTTTAAATGTAATTTTAGTGTTAGATTATGATATTTATTAATATTTAAGAATAATAATGGTTTTAAGTTGAAAATTTAATTTTAAAATTTGTGCATTTGATGTACAAATTTTTGCATTTTGGAATGGTTCTCATGTTCTTACGGAATTAAGGGTTCACCGGAACCCAACTCTCTCTCTCTCTCTCTCTCTATATATATATATGGGTGTGTGTGTATGTGTATGTGTATGTACGGCCAAAATTGAAATTTAATGCAGTTAATATTAATTTGGTTCATCTGTTGCAATCGAAAAAAAGTGAGAGAAATAAAGAATATACCAACGGATGTATATATACATATATAGAAAAAATAAATTAAAGTGTTATTTGATATTTAAATTTTAAATATAGTTATTTTATATTTTATTTTCAATCTTAAATGATGTATAATGCTTTGATGAATACAACATATATTTTAATACAACTAGTAATTAGTATGTATGTATATACACACACTATCGATCATTTGATGATAAAAAAATATCATAATAAATATGAATGCATTGATTCATTAATTTTATAACATTGATTTTTAATTATTATAAACATAAACAAATAATAAACTAATCAATGTTATAAATTTACTAAATTACACGATATATTTCTTACATTCTTTTTTGATGATTATCAATCTCCTTTGATTTTATATATACATACATACACGTACACATATATAAAGGTCACATATTTCGTAAAACACCATCAAAAGTGATATAATTTATTTTATGTTTAAATATGAACGCATAAATTAATATTTAAAAACTATATGAACTTTGTATATCACGTATGTAAGAATTAATGATGTGAATGTATGAAAAAATATTCATAAATTTATATCAACAATGACATATTTATATAGATCTTTACTTCACATGATATTTTTAGGGTTAATATTGAAAAATCCTATGAACTTTCACTACAAGAAAAGGGGGCATTAGCGGCGACAACAAAAACACGCGTTTTGTGTCGCCGATAAAGGACTTTTGTCGCCCCTAATACCCTTAATTTTTGTAGTGTTTAATGAATTTATCGATTAAGTCACTATACTTTTTCCTGAGTGTTTAAGTTCCTAGACAATTTTTGTCTTATTTAAAACTATATATTTGACATGTTTAGCAGGTTACTAATCGGTAAACGGTACAGTTACCTAAACAAGAAAAAAAAAAGTACAGTGACTTAATCGTGAAAATTGGAAAATAAAGTTGGTTTTTTAATAATAAATTATTCAAGAAACTAATTGTTTTACTTGTTAAACAGGTAGCAGGTTAAAAATATATATTTTTGAATAAGAATAACTTTGTTTATAGACTTAAACACTTGAAAAAAAAATCAATGACTTAATCGATAATTCCATGAAAGTCCGTGTGGTTTTTTTTTTCAATATTAACCAAAATTTTTAATTTTTAATTCATGAAAATATGATGCCTGAGTTCATATATTATATTATAAAGTTAGTTTATAAAATCTATAAAATATATAAAACCATTGAAAACAAACGACATTAATTATTCTAATTTACTACAATTCAACATCACAAAATAATACACACCAAGAAAATATTAAAAAATGTATATTGTTTATATATTTTTTATTTTATTTTTATACAAAGGCATTTATTAATTTTATTTTTGTTCACTTTTTGGTGACAAAAGGGGAAGTACCTGTCGCAATTAATTAATTTTGTATTTTCATTTTGTTGCAGGTGGTCTTTGATAGCTGGCCATTTGGCCGGACGAACAGACAACGAAATTAAAAACTATTGGAACTCTCATTTGAGCCGAAAAATCTATCCCACTTCCAAGAAACAATCACAAATCATCTCTTTTCCGATTCCGGTTAACTTATCATCGATCAGAAAACGAACAACACTCCGATCAAAGACCAAGATATCACCGCCGGAATCTTGTTTTTCCGGTGATGATGATGACAAAGTCGGTGGCACTGGTGTTGTGGACAGACATAAAGATTTAATTTTGGACCCAGCAAATAATGATCAAGTTTTGTCTTTAATTCATAACGACAAACAAGTCAATAATGGCGATGAAATTAAAGTAGTCGAAAGTGGTCCGTTGAGCTCATCGACGACTATGACGCACGATAGCGATAATAATGATGACGGAAAACAAGTTGATTGGGATTTGGATTTGGATTTAGATTTGGATTTGGATTTTGATTTGAATTGGGATTTTGAAGGTGGTAATAGTATGATTAGCATGGTAGA
Source organism: Centrapalus pauciflorus (assembly GCA_020465985.1). Classification (NCBI taxonomy): domain Eukaryota; kingdom Viridiplantae; phylum Streptophyta; class Magnoliopsida; order Asterales; family Asteraceae; genus Centrapalus; species Centrapalus pauciflorus. The sequence goes on from JAANYP010000966.1 coordinate 339,559, forward strand.
CCGATGGTTAGATGTTGAGGAAGAAGATAACAATTTTTCATGGCCATGGGATAGCCCAATACCGAATAATAACGATAGTATCGGGGGACATGATTTCGTAGAGATCGACATGGAGAAGCAAGATGCGATGATCGCGTGGCTTCTTTCTTAGTTAAATTAAATACGTACCTGGTGGAGGTACTGGATCTGAAAAAACTAGGGATTCTAGTTGTACGATATCTGATGAAATCGTCGCTGGAATTAAGATGTACCATATATGGTCGGGTTTTTAATATTCTCGTTAATTAGAATTGTATACTAATTAATTAATTAGGGTTTGATAGTTTGTTGTCTTGATTAGCATATGATTGTTGGAATTAAACTCAAGTCAAAAGAGTAATGAGTTCATTGAAAGCTTTGAAAGCTACTTGTCAGTTAAGGATAGTGAAAAGGAAATGATTAATGTGGTAGTCTCTTTGTTTGCTTTGAATTTATATTAGTAGTTAAGAAAACCCTCCAAGTTCTTTTATGTTTTCTCTATAAATTCAGTCCAGATTATATGAAATAATATAAGAGAAGAAGAATTTTCCTGAATACATATATACATATATTCTTGTGTCTGCTGCACACACACACACACCAGCAACACCAGTTAATCTGTTTTTTCAACAAATTGGTATCAGAGCTAGCAAGCAAGCAGAATGAACAACAGCACCTCGTTGGGTCATGTCTCTCTTTCAAAGCTCACAAAATCTAATTATGATAATTGGAGTATTCAGATGAAAGCGTTGTTGGGAGCTCAAGATGCATGGGAGTGTATTACATCAGGTTTTGAAGAACCCACTGTTGAAGAACTTGGTGCCTTGACTGCTAATCAGACAAAGGTACTAAAAGAAAAAAGAATGAAGGATAAGATGGCTCTTTATCTTCTGTTTCAATCGGTGGATGAGTCTGGATTTGAGAAGATTGCAAGCGCAACAACAACAAAGGAGGCATGGGAGATACTTGAGTTGGGGTGCAAAGGTGCTGAGAAGGTAAAACAGGTGCGTCTCCAGACTCTACGTGGAGAGTTAGAATCTATGAAAATGAAGGAGTCTGAAGCTATTTCAGATTATATCACGCGAGTCCAGGTTGTGGTAAATCAACTACGACGTAACGGAGAAACTCTTACGGAGACAAGAGTGATAGAGAAAATTTTAAGGTCATTGACTGATAATTTCGAAAACGTTGTGTGTGCAATCGAGGAATGTAAAGTCCTACGAGATTTGACAATTGAAGAGTTAGCAGGATCATTGGAAGCCCATGAGCAAAGAAAGAAGAAAAAGAAACAAGAGCCTCTTGAAGAGGTGCTAAAGTCGAAGGTAACCATAAAGGATGACAAGGCAATGTATGCTCACAATAGTAATCGAGGTAAATTTGGAAATTCTGGAGGATACCGTGGTAGAGGACGAGGAAGAGAAAATAGCCACCATGAACGAAATGAAAGGGAGCAAACTACGCCGCAGTACCAATCAGTCTGGCGAGGAAGAGGTCGTGGCCGTGACAGAGGCGGACGTGATGCATACCGCTAAAGAATAGATTGTTATAATTGTGGGAGAAGTGGGCACTATGCGAGAGATTGTAGAGCCTCTAGAAAGACAGATCATAATGCAAACTTAACAACCGAAGAAGAAGTCGAGGAGCAAGGTGTGTTGTTGATGGCCCATGACGAAACAAATTCAGAATCTGAAACAATCTGGTACCTAGATTCTGGGGCAAGTAATCACATGTCTGGACAGAAAAAAATGTTTGTAGAAATGGAGGAAGTTTCAGATAGTTATGTCTCGTTTGGAGATCAATCGAAGGTACAAGTGAAGGGCCATGGAAAAATCTGTTTTTTTAACAATGGAAAGGAGAGCAGAATTGAAGATGTGTATTATGTTCCAGAAATGAAAAGTAACATACTAAGTCTGGGACAATTAACGGAGAAAGGGTACTCGGTGTTTATGAAGGAACGAATGATGCAGTTGAAAGACAAAGAAGGCAGACTGGTTGCACGTGTAGAGATGTGTAAGAATCGCACGTACAAACTCCATCTTAGTAACATGAGAGGAACATGCTTGAAAATTGAATCGAAGGACAAAGGGTCGTTATGGCACTTACGGTTTGGACATTTAAGCTTTGGTAGATTACACGAGTTGATAAGAGGAGACATGGTCCATGGTTTGCCCAACTTGGGTTACCAAAAAACGTTTTGTGAAAGTTGTGTTATCGGAAAGCAAACTAGAAGTCCATTTCCAAAAGAAGCTGAATATCATGCAAAGATGCCACTAGAGCTTGTTCATAGTGACCTGTGTGGACCGATCACACCAGCTTCATTTGGAGGAAAAATGTATTTCATGACTTTCCTTGATGATTTTACAAGAAAAACATGGGTGTATTTTTTGGCAGAAAAGTCAGAGGCTTTTGAGGTGTTTAAAAGATTCAAGGTCTTGGTAGAAAAGGCAACAGGATTCTACATTAAAGCTTTGCGAACTGACAGAGGAGGAGAGTACATGTCTAGTGCCTTTATGAAGTTTTGTGCGGACGAAGGAATCAAAAGATTTTTGACATCGCCTTACTCGCCCCAACAAAATGGCATAGCAGAAAGAAAGAACAGAACAATTCTAGACATGGTTCGCTCAATGTTAAAAAGCAAAAACATGCCAAAAGAATTCTGGGCAGAAGCAACTCAATGTGCGGTTTATATTCAAAATAGATGTCCCCATTCTAAGTTGTTAGATAAAACACCACAAGAAGCTTGGAGCGGAATGAAGCCTACTGTGTCTCATTTCAGAATTTTTGGAAGTGTGGTGTATGCTCTCGTACCTGGGAACAAAAGAAAGAAACTCGATGACAAAAGTAAGCGATTTATTTTTATTGGATATGATGAGAGAACAAAGGCTTATAAGTTGTATGATCCAATTGAAAAGAAAGTGACGGTCAGTAGAGACGTGTACGTTGATGAAGAAAATGAATGGGACTGGTCAAATCAGAATGTATCGGTGGATGAAGCTGTAAAGTTCGAACTACCTGTTCGTGGTAGCGTTGCTGGTGCCGTTGACCCACAAACAATTCCAGAAAATGAAGCAATTGATACCGTTGATGAGCCGAGACACCAAAAGGTTAGAACTCTGCAAGACCTTTATGACTCCACCAGTGAAATGCATTTTGTTTGTCTGTTAGCAGATGCAGAAAATATTAGTTTTCAAGAGGCTGTTAGAGATCAAAATTGGAAAGTTGCAATGGATGAAGAAATCAGTGCAATTGAAAAGAATGAGACATGGGAGTTGGTAGAACTACCGGAGGGACATGAACCCATAGGAGTAAAATGGGTTTATAAAAAGAAAATGAACGCTGCAGGAAAAATTGACCGGTACAAGGCACGACTTGTCGCGAAAGGATACCGACAGAAAGCAGGGGTAGACTATGATGAGATTTTTGCTCCGGTTGCAAGAATGGAGACAATCCGACTTCTAATCTCATTTGCAACACAATACAAGTGGGAGATTCATCAGATGGATGTAAAATCCGCTTTCTTGAACGGCTCGCTAGAGGAAGAAGTTTATTTAGAACAACCATCTGGTTATGTTCAAATAGGAAATGAGGCTAAGGTATTGAAGTTGAAGAAAGCTTTGTACGGGTTAAAGCAAGCACCTCGAGCGTGGAACATGCGTATTGATTCGTTTTTGAAGAATATGGGGTTTGTACAGTGTCCATACGAGCATGCAGTGTATGTGAAATGTGTTAAAAACACACTACTACTTGTTGCTCTATATGTTGATGATCTCATTTTTATGAGTAATGATGAGAATATGATTAGCCAGTTCAAGCAATCTATGATTCAGGAGTTCGAGATGACTGATTTGGGGCTAATGAAGTATTTCCTGGGGCTAGAAGTCAAACAAGAAGGTTCTGGGATTTTTGTGTCACAAGAAGCATACGTTAAGGAGATCCTAAAACGAAACAATATGACAAATTGTAATCCTGTTCCCACACCAATGGAGCCTGGTAGTAAACTTTCTAAGTTTGAGTTTGAGGGAGGAAATCCAGTAGATGCGAACAAGTATCGGAGTCTGGTAGGAAGCTTACGTTACCTCACTTCCACAAGGCCTGACATTTCTTTTAGTGTTGGAGTACTTAGTCGCTTTATGGAAGATCCAAGATATGCTCACTGGAAGGCAATGAAAAGTGTCCTACGATATTTAAAGGGAACTGAATCGTTGGGCTTATACTACTCTGGTGCACAACAGTATGATCTCAAGGGGTACTCAGATAGTGACTGGCATGGAGACATTGATGACCGAAAAAGTACATCCGGTTATGTGTTCTTTATGGGAGATTCAGCATTTACTTGGGCTTCAAAGAAACATCCAATAGTAGCATTGTCTACGTGTGAAGCAGAATATGTAGCAGCTGCATGGTCAGTTTGCCATGCAATTTGGCTAAGGAAACTAATGCAAGAGCTAAAAATGAAGCTCAAAGGGCCGACACAAGTATTTGTTGACAACCTGTCAGCAATAAAACTAGCAAAAAACCCGGTTCACCATGAAAGAAGCAAGCATATAGATGTTTTGTTCCATTTTATTCGTGATCAAATAAAGCATGGAGAGGTGTCGCTCACTTATGTTGCAAGTCAAGATCAAGTTGCTGATATTTTTACAAAACCGCTTCCAGCAGGGTTATTCAATAATTACAAGCTAATGATGGGAATGAAAGACAAAAGGGACTTGAGTTTAAGGGAGGAATTTGTTGGAATTAAACTCAAGTCAAAAGAGTAATGAGTTCATTGAAAGCTTTGAAAGCTACTTGTCAGTTAAGGATAGTGAAAAGGAAATGATTAATGTGGTAGTCTCTTTGTTTGCTTTGAATTTATATTAGTAGTTAAGAAAACCCTCCATGTTCTTTTATGTTTTCTCTATAAATTCAGTCCAGATTATATGAAATAATATAAGAGAAGAAGAATTTTCCTGAATACATATATACATATATTCTTGTGTCTGCTGCACACACACACCAGCAACACCAGTTAATCTGTTTTTTCAACAATGATTAATTATCTCTAGAGTCAAGTGTTTGTAGTTAGTAAAGATCCATCATGCATGCAATTCTACATATGCACATACTCTTTGATAAATGTTCTATTATGTATTAAATTATTAATGTAACATCATAATGATATCTCTTTTACGAATTGTGTTGTTTTTATAGGATTTTTTAAGGATTTTTCAGATATTTTTCATAAATTTTCGTTAAGGTAAAGGACTTTTATGGATACATTTAATGTGCAGTGATTTTTACAAAAACGTTTTTAAGTTAAGAGACTTTTATGAAAATGTTTTTGGTGCAATGACTTATTCGAAAAATACTGAAAGTATGTTGGTTTTTTACATGATTTTTTTTTATTTCAAGTAACATGTGAGGGAATATGTTTTCACACATATTATATTATTAGTTTGTTCATTGATCTTTAAATAATTAAAAAGTATTTAAGGGTATTTTTATTTCAAGTAAGTTATATTTAATTTATTATTGTTTTTTAAGCATTAACGTTGACCAATTCTAAATGTTGACCAATCCTAGGTATGATTTATTATAATGAGAAATATTTATAGAATACAAAAAGGATATTATAAATATACTAATGGACCCAAGAACAAAGTGATGAGGGTTTAGACAAGCAACATACTCCTTGCATGTGTGTATTTAAACAAATACAAATGGCTGATATTAAAAGGTCGGGTTTAATATCGAAAAAATTATGCGAAAAACCATTAAAGTATAAATTTGCTTCGATTAAGTCCTTATTTTATTTTATTTTTGATAAGTCTCCAAACTACTTAAAACATTTAAATTCACCTTTTGACATGTTATAATAAGTTAATATGGTTAAACCTATTTTGTAAAAACATCAAAGTATAAAAATTTTTCGATTAACACCCCTAATTATAATAAAAATATTTATTTACAAATTTATTTTTTTCTTAAGATTTAAAATTATTTTTTTATTTACTTTAGATATTTATTTATGTTTATATTACGATTATATGATATATCATTGTTTATTTATAATTATAATATGAAATCTTTTGACTTTCAACTTTCGATTAAAATGAACAATTCTGTTATTATTTTTTTAAAAACTTTTATAAACGACAAAATGAGTTTTAGTTTTATACAATTGAGAATTTAAAAATCCATAATGAATCATTTATCCATTCAAAATAATTAAAAGTTAATTGTAGTTTTTTTTCGTTCGAATAATTAAAAATCGAATTGGAACCGATTGTAAAAAATCAGAATAGATCATCTTCTTTTATTGAAAATTAAAAACTCAAAAGAGTTAATATAATAATATTAAATAAACAATGATATGATATATATAATCAATAATAAATAATCGAATATAAAAGTAAATTAATAATCCAAAGTCAATATAAAAAGTAATTTTAAATTTTACGAAAAATTTAAAATCGCAAATAAATAATTTTAGTGTAATTAAAGAATGTTCAACAACAACAATTATAATAATAATAATCATTACAAATTGTATGGGGAACTTAATCGAAAAAGTTTTATACTTTGATGATTTTTTACAAAATAGATTAAGCACGGTAACCTGCTTAGCAGGTTACAACTTATAACAATTTATCTTTGGACTGATTTTATGAGTTTTAATTGATTTAGGGACTTATCTAGAAAAAAAGTTGAATGGGAGATTTAATAAACAAAAAATTATACTTTGATAGTTTCTTGCATAATTCTCTTTCATATAATCACACTAAATGTATGATGTTTACATTTGAATGGTAAGTTCTAGACTATCATATTAAGTTCTAGAAAAAGTTCTAGAAAAAGTTCTAGAAATAAGTTCTAGATTAAGTTCTAGAATAAGTTCTAGAATAAGTTCTAGAAATAAGTATTAGATTAAGTTCTAGAATAAATTCTAGGTGAGAATAAGTTCTAGGTGAAAATAAGTTCTAGGTGAAGATAAGTTCTAGAACAAGTTCAAAGATAAGTTCAAGAACAAGATCAAAGATAAATATAAGAACAAGTTCAAAGATAAGTTCAAGAACAAGTTCAAAGATAAGTTCAAGAATAAGTTCAAAGGGTAGAGTTAAGTTCGTGAGGAGCGTTTACACGAACTTATCTGCTATATATTGAACTTATCATTGTGAATTCAACAATCTTTGACGGCTCAGAGGTTCTGTCGAACTTGAGAGCAAACAGAGCATCCATTCGTTTTATTCAGAGACTTTCGCAGAGATTAATGCCCAGAGCTCGTAAAGTGCACTACGAACTTGTGAAGATTTCAGAAAGTCGTTTCGGAGAGATACATGTGTCGGGTCGTTCGTTGTGACGACTATCATTGTGTTAGTCTCTGGTTTCCGTGTGTGTGATTGATCCGTTAAACCCCTAACGAGGATTCCGCACTCATTGGAAGGTGTCACGTCAAGATCAGATTCGTAGGTAGGTGACCTTACAAGGGTTATCAGAGCCATAAAGAGTGTTCATCGTGTTCATCTAAACATTCTTGGTTTCTTGACAATTTTACCGGAAAATAACCATTTTCTAAGTTTTTCTGAGTTCTAGAAGCAAGGTAACGGGGAAAAATTCACATTAGTTCACTTTTTCAGTCGAAATCGGTGTTTTATATCATAAAAACATTGGTTTAATCTGAAAACTTGAAAAAATCGAATTTTTTACCGTTTCACGAACTTGCGGCGCTCTAACTTAGGGGTATTTTTAGGGTTCCACGAACTTATCAGGGATAAGTTCAAACCTAAGTTCGTAAGAACTTATCTGGGATAAGTTCAAAGCTAAGTTAGTAAGAACTTATCAGGGATAAGTTCTAAGCTAAGTTCGTTAGAACTTATCAGGGATAAGTTCTTAGCTAAGTTCGTATGAACTTATCAGGGCTAAGTCCATACTAACTTGTTTTAAATTTATTTTAAAAATTAAATAATTTAAGTTCATGAACAAAAGTTTTATGAGAATGTCAAGTTTACATAAGTTCTTGGAAATGGATCACGAAGTGGGCAAATCAAATTCACCACCTAAGCTTATGAAGATAGAAGATTATTATTGGTGGAAAGATAAGTTTGCAGACATTGGTCGTTTAACGATTTGTGTATGTGGATATGCATAGATGAAGGGTATGTTCCCCCTACACAAGAGCTCGAGGGCAGGATGAAGGTTCTTTCCTATCAACAAATGAAGGATGAGGACAAGAAAATTTATGAAGCCAAAAATCGAGCTCTATCATCAATTAAAATGGTGTTACCTTTGGATATTCTACATACGTTTAAACATCACAGAACTTCTAAAGAGCTCTGGGAAGCTCTAGAGAAGAGGTATGAGGGAAATTCAAGGGTGAGAAAGGGGAGAACTGAGTTGTTAAACAACAATTTGCGATCTTTAAAGGTCTGAAGAACGAGAACTTGGATGAGATTGTCACAAGGTTCTATCATCTGTTAACCGAGCTTGATAACCACAGGGTTGCGTATCAAGAATCAGAAAAGATCGAAAAACTTCTAGATGCGTTACCATCAAAGTGGGAAATGTACACTGGGTTAATAAAGCATGATGAAGAGAAACTAGAAACCCTTACTCTAGAAGAAGTTATTGGAATTCTGAGGGCTTATAACTTCAAGATACAGAAGAAGGAGATGGAGTATGATCAGGTACAAGATCTTGAGATGTACTTTGGTAAATCTAAACCATCTAATTCTAGTGTACCTAAGTCTGAAGCCACAACATTTTATTCTAGAGAACAAGAAGACATACCAAGAAAAGCAGAAGAATCTTATGATAGGGCCTTTCTGGGTTTTTCAACTGAAGCTTCTATCATCGTCTCAGGGATACACAAAAATGCCAATGAGTGCTAAAACTACTGAGGAGCAACTGAAGCTTCTATCATCGTTTGTAGCAGCTTATGGGAATTGTATTCAAGGGAAAATAATTGATCCAACTCTATGGGAAGAAGATCATGATCAGGTAGATCCAGATGACTTGGAACAAATGGACCTACAATGGCAATTGGCTATGGTCACACAGAGTTTGAAGAGGTTCATGAAAAGAACAGGAAGAAATATAAATGTGAACAATGTAGGATTCGATACGTCAAAAGTTAGGTGCTATAACTGTCAGGGGTTGTGACACTTTGCGAGAGAGTGTCAAAGACCTAAGATGGATAATCATCAGAACTCGGGACGTCAGTATTCAGCCAGTTCAGGGAATCAGAGATCAGGGTTCAGTGGCTAGTTTACCTACTAATGTGGGGTCTAACAAACAGTCAGATGGCACATATGATTGGAATACACATCCAGAGACGAATACTAGGGCTTTCATGGCCGAAGTGACAGAAACAGATATGGGAGCAGAAAAGGAAAAGAAAGAGAATACCCAGCAGTCTGATTCAGATCCTTTGGTGCTGGAGATTACTGGAAAGATGACTACTTTGGAGTTTGCAGCTCAGATGGCCAACATCAAATCTGATCGGAAAAAGGTAATTCTGAACTTTTCTACTTTTCTTTATTTATGCATTTTATGTACTACGTTAAATGATAAATTGAACATATATAGGGCTAGAATCACATTCATCAATGACTGCTCAAATTCAATCATTAAAATCAGATAATGCTAATTTATTAGACATTAAGGAAGATCTTCAGGCCAAACTGAGAAATGATGCTCAAGATTTGATAGTTCTAAATGACAAACTTATTGAACAAAGTGTCAGGAATAAACTAATTTATGAGCATGTAGAGTCACTGACCAAAGAGATCTCTCTTAAAGATATGGAATTAGCTGAGTCTAGGGCTAAGGTAGCTGAGGCAAATAACAAGCATGTACCTACTCCTCAGGATGAGACCAAGGATAACTGAGTCTTCTAAAGTATCTTCAACTACTCCTCAGGTTAGAAAATGGTACAGTGTGTATAGTCTAGTTGTAAGCCAAAACTAGAAGAAGATAAGACTGTAAGTAATAATAACAAAGAGGAGTTAAACCAAGCTGTTGATACAAACAATCAGGACATTAGTAAGACACCTAGGTCAAAGAGTGCCTATAAGAAATCTATTGACAAGATGTCTTGCTTTAGGTGTCATGAGAAAGGACATGTTGCTTTAGGTTGTCCATACAAGAAGCTAGATTCTTCACTAAACATAGGGAAACAAGAACAAAAACAATAAATTCACTGCCTAGTAATGCTAACACGAGTAGTTCTCAAAATACCGAGAAGAACTGGAATGTGACATCACGTCTAGGTAGTCGACAATCACCGGTGTCTCTCAGACAAAATGACAGACTTAGGAATAATTCACCGAATAGATCCCCTAGTCAATCAATGTCTGGCCCCCAATCCATCGTTAGGAATAATACACCTAAGAGGAGTCACACTCTAGTTAGGTCTAATTATCCTAATAGACATAAGACACCAGGTAGAGCCCAGAATTATCAAACTGAGATGTACTATGTAGGTCCCGAAAGGTTACCCAAGTATATAGCCTTAAGCTGTAGAGGGGGGGTGAATACAGCTATTTAAAAACTACACACAATTTTCTCAATGTTTGTATGTATTATCAACAAATGTTAATTACAAACGAGCTTGAATGCGGAAATGTTCAAGCTGAGATGACAGATACAACAGTATGTTTAACTAGCCTAAGACAGACTTAAACTAGTTACAATGAATACACTCACTAAGAATCACTCACTGTGTTTACAAGACTCTGAGGAACAGCTTGAACAAGAACAACTTAGACAGTGAGTACTGTTTATTCAAGCAGACTTGCATGCATGAAAGACTTACTTTGAATGCACGTTCACTCTTGGTTTCAGCACTTAGCTTTTTGGCTTAATCTTTCAATCCTTGGAAGTTTCTTTTTGTACTCACTCAGAGGATCTAAGTGAAGCTTCTTCATTGGACGGAATGAAAAAGGTAAAGTCTTGTTGAAAAGACAACATAACCTTTTCTGCACATTCTGAAAAGCAGACTTGTCTTCATGTGGGCAGAACTTTTGTCTTTTCACTTTGTCTACTGTTGCATTGCCTTTAACTAAATAAGGAATGTCAACTTTGTGTTTTTCTTCCTTTGTAAAGGCCTATTTTGATATAAGAAAAAGGTCTGTCACCCTTTTTCAAATATCCTTTTGTCTTCATGTAACAGAATAGCTTGGGCAGGCTGAGCAGTTCTGATTTCCACTTTGTCTTCGACTTTGTAAACTGATCTTGTAGTCAAAAACATTACATGAGGACTTGGAAACATATTCCATAAAGTGTTTAGCCTGTTCACAAAGAACAGAATCTGTTCACAAAGAACAGAACACTTGTAAACTGCCCAAGCTGCTCACCAGTGTAAAGCAGCGTAGACAGTTTATGTCCAGCCTGTTCAGCAGACTGAACAGCTTGGGCAAAACTGCCTTTGTTGCAACACATGCAACACATAGAACAGCTTCAGACTGATATTGCAAATCATTTTCAGGTTTCAATAAGGCATATAACAGGCCTTAAATTCAACCTTCAAAAGTATCAACAGGTTTGATTAATAATCTCCCCCTTAGATGTAGAACAGGTTTGAGTGAGGCCTTTTTGTGCCTAACAATCTCCCCCTATTTGCAATAACCAGTCTAAGCTGGCCTTATCAAAAATCACTATATATTTTTACAATACATTTGTTGAAATAAAATTACAACATCAACATAAAGTAAAAGATCAGTTTATATATACACTGATTTTTGATTACATAGAACAACACATGTTCTTACAAAAGTACAACTGATGTACTGATGTATATTACAACTAATGCAAAATAGAAAATTACAACTTATGTAAATAAAGTACAACTAATGTACATCAGATTTTGGACTGCATCTGTTGGGAGCAAATAATGGTAAGCCTGTCCAACTGATGGACAGCTTCCATTCTTCACCTACCCTGATTGGTAGATGGACATCACTGTACTGGAGGTGGCAGTCCTTCTTCAAACATTCTTTCAAGTTCCTCCCTTATTTCTTCCAGATCTTGAATTTCAACTCTGAGAAACATGAAGTTTGGATCTTGAAGCTCACCTCTGTCATAAAAACCTCTCAGCTCATCCCAGATGGCTGCTCTCCATTTGCTGGACTGTCTGAAGGAGTTGGCAATTCTGAAGGCTGCAAGCTGCTTAAGACCAACTTTGTGTAGGTCTGAAGCTCTCTGAAAACACTTTTTCTGGGTTAATGGATCTACAAAAAATGCCCTTAACTCAGGCTCTTCAATTACCTTGCCTTCTTCAAACTCCACTCCTTTGGGCAGGCTGTGATTAACTCCTTTGATTTCCACAGCATAGTCTCCTTGTTCAATCATCATAAGGAGTTCTTCTAGCTTAGAGTCTTTCCTTGTCCTTCTGGCCTTTATTTTTGGTTGTGTCACATAGACACCTTCACTGACTTCTTTGGAGATCAGGCCAAGATTCTTCACTCTCTCCATCAGCTTCTTGACATATGCTCTGATAGTCTTTGTAGTTTCTGACTTAGACTCGCTCAGAGCAACTGCCAACTCAATCCATTCTCTGTACCCCATTTGTGCAACATCAGTGAAGTCATATGTTTCTAGTTCTGGGCATGTTGCACCGATTCTGGTTATTTTCAACTTCCACTGATTGCCTTTTCTTGATAGGGTTAAGGTCTTACAAAAGCAACCTACTTTTGAAAATGTATCGATATGATACGTCTACTTTTTTAATTGTCTATATGGTACGTGTACTTCATTTTCTTGTATCGATATGGTCATCTACATAATAGAGCCCGATTTTTACATACGAAACAAGGTTCTAATGGTATGAAAAACAGGGGTCTATTGCAAATATTGTCATATCGGTATGAAAATTTGAAGTACAGGTACCATATCGACATTTAAAAAAGTAGACGTACCATATTAATAAATTTTCAAAAGTAGGTTACTATTGTATGACTTTACCCCTTCTTGATATGGGCACAGCTTTGACAATTGCTTCCTTGGCAAGCCTTCTATTAGCAACATCCTGAAATTTTCTTCTTGCCAGGTTGTCAAAGTGGAACTGAGCTCTTGCAGAAGACACTGGGGTTTTGGTCACTGAGACCAGAGCACCTTTTTCTTTTTCTGCTTCCTTCTCTCCTGCTGATCCCTTAGCAGCTTCCATTAATTTCTTTTGCACTTCAAGAGAGGACATTTTGATTTTCTTTGCCTCTTGAAGTGCAAGAGACTTAGCAGCTTTGGCAGATTCCTATTCTTTCCTTAAAGCTTCCAGGGCTTGAAGCTGTTCTTCTCTAAACTCAAAATATTTGTGCATAGGAAGACCCATTTCTTTGGCCCTGGCTTTGTGAAATTTGATTTATGCTGCTTTCTGCTGTAGGGGATCAACTGCTGCCTTTTCTTTTCCTTTAGCTGCTGTAGTAATAGCAGCTTCAGTACTTTCCTCCTCCTCTTCTTCTTCTTGTAAGATCAGATGCCTCCTTCTGCTGCTTGGCCTGTCCTCAGGAATAAGTTTCTCCCCCTTAGACTGAGCAGGGTTTGGAGTTTCAGCCTGAGTAGGCTGAGTAGATTGGGAAGCACCCTCCATTGTACCTGTTGCAAATGGTCCTGCTGGTTGACCAGTAAGTATTGCAGGTACTGATTTCTCCTTAGGAGAAGAAGTTTTCTCCCCCTTAGACTTAGTCTTCGAGGCAGATGAATTCTCCCCCTTTGAAGGAGATGGACCAGCACCTTCAACACCTGGTCTGCCTGAAGACACAAAGTCAGCAGGCTTGCCAGCAGTTTTGGCAGCAGGCTTGGGGCCAACCAGGCTACTCACTAAGAAAGCCAGGTTGTCCTTCACCTCTGCAAGCTGTGAAAGACAGGTTTGAAGAGAAGAGGATTGGGTATCAGCAAGGGAGGTCAGCTTAACAATGTTTTCCCTATCACAAGCTGTGAACAGCAAACTTTGAAGCTGTGCAAGATGGAGTTCAAGAGAATCTTGCACATCAGCAAGGTTTGACGACACAGAATTGGATAGGGAGCCAATAAGTGTGTTCAAGCTGGCCAGAGTGGCAGGAAGTGTGTAATTGCAAGAAGTGAGGAGAGATGACAGCTGTTGAGAAATAGCTGTCATTGAGGACACAGAGTCCTGTTGTAGTGAAAGAATTGAGGAGAGGGAGGTAGACACAGTTTGCAGCTGTGCAGTGAGTGGAAGCAGCTGTGGAGAATTATTCGTTTGTTGAGTGGCAGGTAAGGAATCTTTGAACAGATCAAAGAACCCCTTAAGCTGTTCAGACACAGAGTCTGAAATAAGAGAGGGTAGAGAGGTCATAGTAGTTTCCAAAGAACCAACTTTGGTGGTCAGCAGAGAAAGCTGATCCTTCAAAGGCAGGTATTTAGGAGATGGAGGTGTATGGGTGGACTGTTTAGATTGGGTTGATGGAGAAGAAGATGATGAGGCTAGTGTATGAGGATGTGAGGGAGAGGGAAGAGGAACATTTGAGAGAAGCTCCATAGCCTGGGCAAAAGTAATGTGGCCCAGCTTGGAGGGGTCAAAGGGTCCCTCAGCAGCGGCTGTAGCTGCATCATCAGGAGAAGGGGTTGATGTTGGGGGCCTTTCAGATGCTGCTTGTGTTGCAACACCTTCATGAAGGCCAGTGGGTGTTCCCTCTGTAGTGCCTTGGTGTAAAAGCACCTCATCATGGGGAGATGAGATATGCATTTCAACATCAGCAGTGGTGAAACCTGCTGATGGAGTTTGCATAGGAGCAGCCTCACCAGAGGGATGGTATGATCCCCGAGGTTCATCAGCTTGGGTTGTTGGTCCCTCAGCAGCTGTTTGGTGTAGAGCAGCTGTATCATGGGGAGCAGAAGTTTGAGGCTGAGCTGCTGATTGGTCTATATCAGCAGTGTGGGCACCTCGTGCAGACTCAGGGTGTAAAGAAGTTGGGAGTGGGGACAGTGTGGACACAGTGTGGAGTGGAGAGGACTCCTGTCTTTCAATATCCTCAGCCTGTTGAGAGGCTGGAATAGTTGAGGTGGTTATCTCCTTTTGTACAACTGGTTCCTGTTGGGAGGAACCAAAGGGTTTAGGCTGACTCTGGGTGGACTCAGGTTGGAGTGAAGCAGGCTCCAATTGTGCTGAACCTTCTCCCAAAATAGGAGAGGCAGCAGGGGTGGCTTCTCTTACAACTGAACCCTGTTGAGAGGGAACAGAGGAGCTGGTTGTTTGGGCTGATTTTCTTTTGCGATGGTATAGGATGGATGAAGTAGGTGATTGAGGAGAGGGGAGAGGATTTGTTTGGACACGGTGTGAGACTGGGTCAGGAACAGTTGGGTTGGCTTGTTCCATGGTCTCAGGTGCCACAGAGGCACCAGCCACAAAGGCTTCAGGGTTAACAGATGACCCAGGGTGAGGAGGCTGCTCCCCCTCAGCCACAGAGGCTAAGGGTGCAGACTCAGACTGAGCTGTTTTGGCCTTCTTTTGCACAGGCCCAGCTTCAGTGATGTCCAAGGACCTTTTAACAAGCTTGGCCCTTGCTTTGGATTTTCTTTTGGGAGCAGCTTCTGGATCCACCCTCACAGCAGAGGGTCCTTCCACCAATCCTAACAACCTCCTCATTGGTGTTGATAGAGGAGGTTTATTTGGAAGAACATCAGTATAGAAAACTCTATTCCCTATGACAGGGAAGGCAGCAGTATGAAGTAGGGGCTGAGAGTTATACAGATGCTCACCACAAATGTATCTGAATATGAGGCTCAGAAACCTTGGGTATCGAACAGCAGTTGGTCTTGTCTCCTGCTGCACCAGGTTCCTCAAATTCAGAAAGATCCACTTAGCCATGTCCATTGTAGTCCCATCCACCAGCTGTAGGACTATTGGGATTTCATCACGGCTCAGTTGGTCAAATGAACCAACTTTACTACTGAAGCTCATCATCACTGAGGCAAACAGGAAGCTGTAGGTAGGAGACAGATCCTTCCTGAACAGCGTAGTACCAACTTTGGGTTCTGCTACACCACAGAAGCGTAGCAGATTGCCCATTTGTTCATTCTCAGGCTGAGGCATGTCATATGAATCATCAACGGGCAGATGAAGAACTTTCCTGAGAAGATCAATAGTGATCTCAATGGTCTGAGTCCCATTGAGAATAGTCCCTTTGATGACTTTGGTGTTGGGGTTGTAGGAACAAGTATACCAAAACTCATACACCATCTCCTGCTACAGGACACCAGGAGAAGCAGTCATGGCATAGTTCAACGGATGAACTGTCAAAAACTCCACCATTTGGTCATAACCTTTCCCCACATAGTTTTTGGGGATTGTTAGGTTTGCAATGTAGTTAGTGGGTTTGAGGGTTAGCATTGTGGTGACTGATGAATGTTTCTGCACATCATCACCAACAAATACTGGTAGGAAGGGGTTGTTTCTGGGAGCCATTTTGAGAGTATTGAGAGTAGCAGAAGCACAAGACACTTAGTCGATTTTTAGGGTTCTTAGGAGATTTATGATAGTAGTGAGGAAGACGAAGATGAAACAGTATGAGGTATTGATAGGATTTGAATGTGAGAGGGTATGAGAGAGAAACATTTGGGCGGTTTGATTTGAAAAAGTCGTTAACGGAAAACGGAACGGTTGTCCATGTCAGACCGTTTGTCAGACCACTTGAGCCCTTTTTAATCACTAACACACGTAACCCACATTATCCGCAATAATTAAGTTAAATAAAAACAGAAATTAAGTAACTTAATTTTGAAGAAAGGTAATTAAAAACTGTTTGACTAAGCTGTTGGTCAAACCTGTGATGAGCAGGGTCATCACAAGCTGTTCATTCTTCAAGCTGTTCCCTCAACCTGTTCAGCCATGTAGGAACAGGTTGTGTCCAATAGTTGATCAGGTTACAAGACAATGTCTTGTAAATCAGTGTGAGGGAATGAGCAGAGTGAAGAATGGACCATCAGAGCAGGCTGGACGAGTAAACTGTTTTTGTTCAGCCTGGTGTATGTTCAAGCTGCTCAAGGATTTCAGAAAAATGGCTAAGTACAAAACATGCATAGCCTGTTCTGTCTAAGCTGTTCTGAAAAACTTGAGCAGTGTGAGACATACAAAGTCTTAGACCTTTGAGGACACTTAGTCACATTTGTTTAACATGCCCAGCTTGCTGACAAGGTAATTAAACCTGGTTTCATCAAGAGGTTTGGTGAAAATGTCTGCAAGCTGTTCATTTGTGGAAATAAAACTTACCTCCACATTACCTTTCTGAATGTGATCCCTGATGAAGTGTGAGGTCTGACTTCAATATGCTTTGTTCTTGAATGAAATAGTGGATTGTTGGAAATGGCTATGGCACTTGTGTTATCACACAGATTTGGAATTTTCCTATACACAAGCCCATAATCTTCAAGCTGATGCTGCATCCACAGAATCTGCCCACAGCAGCTTCCAGCAGCAATGTACTCAGCTTCAGCAGTAGAAGTAGACACTGAGTTCTTCTTCTTGCTGCACCTACTTATTAACTTACCACCAAGGAGTTGACATCCACCTGTTGTGCTTTTCCTATCTAGCCTGCAGCCTGCAAAATCAGAATCTGAATAACCTGTTAGTTCAAGGCTGGAGTCTTTGGGATACCAAAGACCCAAACCAGGTGTACCCTTCAGGTATCTGAAGATTCCCTTAACAGCAGCTAGATGAGATTCCTTTGGATCAGCTTGGAACCTAGCACACAGACAGGTGGCAAACATAATATCAGGTCTACTAGCAGCTAAGTATAGCAAGCTCCCAATCATACCTCTGTAAGCTGTTACTGAAACAGCTTTACCACTGGTATCAGCATCCAATTTTACATTGGTTGCCATTGGGGTTTTAATAGGAGAACTTTGATCAAATTTAAACTTTTTCAAGAGATCTAAGGTATAATTTCTTTGATTTATGAAAATTCCAGTTGAGGTTTGTTTAACCTGTAATCCTAAAAAGAAAGTAAGTTCTCCCATCATACTCATTTCATATTTGGATTTCATGAGTAATGAAAAATTCTTGCATAACTGCTCATTGGTAGAACCAAATATTATATCATCCACATAAATTTGAACAAGCATAATATCAGATTTCACCTTCTTTATGAACAGTGTGGTATCCACTTTACCTCTGGAATACCCATTGCTCATAAGGAATTCAGTAAGAGTGTCATACCAGGCTCTAGGGGCTTGTTTGAGACCATAGAGTGCTTTGTCCAACTTATAGACAAAACCTGGATGTTGTTCATTTTCAAAACCTGGAGGCTGCTTGACATAAACTTCTTCTTGCAGCTTCCATTCAAAAATGCACTCTTCACATCCATTTGAAATACCTTAATGCTCTTATGGCCACAGGAGCAAATGTTTCATCATAGTCAATTCCTTCTTCCCGTCTATAACCCTGAGCAACCAGTCTTGCCTTATTTCTAATGACATGACCTTGCTCATCCATTTTATTCCTGAAAACCCATTTAGTGCCAATTATAGTTTTACCTTTAGGAGCAGGGACCAGCTTCCATACCTTGTTTCTCTCAAACTGATTGAGTTCTTCTTGCATGGCAGCGATCCAATTGGCATCTTTTAGTGCTTCATCCACTTTCTTTGGCTCCATTAGTGAAACAAAACTAGAGAACATATAGAAGTTCCCTAAGCTGTGCCACCTTGTTTGTACCCCTTTGTTGATGTCACCAATTATTTGTTCATTGGGGTGACATCTGATCCACTTAGGATCATTCTTCAATGAGGATTCTCCTGAGTTTACAGCAGCTTCAGCTGGTCCTGTTGAACAGCTCTCAAGATTTTCAGACACACTGTTGTCTTGAGCCTGTTCACTTGTTGAACATGATTGACCACTGTTGAACATATCAGTAGAGGAACCAGGAAAATCAGCATTGATAGGTTCAGGACATGAAGTTGTAATTAGGTCAGTACACTTATTCACACAGGGTGTATTGACATAATCATCAGCATGCCCATCATGATTTACAGGTTCCACACTTGGTGGGGTGGAAGCTTTTGAGTCCTCTTCATTGTTTGAAAGCATAAGATCATCAAAGTTTAGTTCTCCTGGAACTGATTCAGGAACAGCTTTGGTGGAAGCATTCTTGGACTCTTCAAAGGTGACATTGATAGATTCATCTATCACCTTTCTTTTGTTGTTGTACACTCTGTAGGCTTTGGAGATAGCAGAGTAGCCAACAAACACACCTTCATCAGCTTTTGGTTCAAACTTTGCCAGTTGGTCCCTTTGATTCAGAATGAAGCAGGGACAACCAAACACATGGAAGTAACTGACATTTGGCTTCCTCCCTTTGAGCAGCTCATAGGGGGTCTTGTTGAACCTTTTTACCACTAAGGATCTGTTTTGGGTGAAGCAGGCAGTCTTAACAGCTTCAGCCCAAAATGATGAAGGTAAACCAGATGCACACAACATGGTTCTAGCAGCTTCAATGAGAGTTCTGTTTCTCCTTTCAGTAACTCCATTTTGTTGTGGAGTTCTTACAGCTGAAAAGTTTTGAGTGATTCCTTTCTCTTCACAGAAGTCCTCAAGAGTACTGTTTCTGAATTCAGTACCATGATCACTTCTAAGCTGCTTCACTTGGGCAGAGTTCAGCATCTCCATCTTTTTCACAAATCCAATAATTTCTCTAGCAGCCTCTCCTTTGCTCTTCAAGAAAATAACCCATGTGTACCTGGAGAACTCATCAACCATTACTAGAGTATATCTTCTTCCTCCTAGACTTGGGACATTAACAGGTCCAAACAAGTCCATGTGGATTAAGAAGAGAGGAGTATCAATAGAAAAATTATGTTTGGATTTAAATGATGATTTCCTCTGCTTGCCTTTCTCACAAGCTGTGCATAGTTTATCCTTAACAAAGGTCATAGAAGGCAAACCTGTCACCAACTCTTTCTTACAGAGTTTGTTGATGTTCTTAAAGTTTAGGTGTGACAGCCTTTTGTGCCATAACCAGTTTAAGTCTGCATTTGTTCTTGTGAGAAAACAGGTTTCAGTTGTGGGATCAGCAGATTGCATGTCCACAACATATACACCATTCTTTCGTTGAGCACACAGCACAACTTTGCCTTGGGGATCCAATATGTAACCCAGGTGCTCATCAAAGTTAACCTTATAGCGAGCATCACACAGTTGACTTATGCTAACAAGGTTATGTTTTAGTCCAACCACATAGGCCACTCTTTTGAACACTGCAGCACCAGCTTTAAGAGTTCCATATCCCTTAGTGGATCCCTGTACATTGTCACCAAATGTGACTTTTGGCCCTTTTTCAGGCCTGAGATCACTCAGCAGGTCCCTACAACCTGTCATGTGCCCTGAGCAGCCACTGTCCAAGTACCAAACTTGGAATGGTTGTTTTTCCTGCAGAGTGACAATAAGATAATTAGTTATTTTTAGGGGAACTCATCACTGAGATGAGTTCTCCTACTTCATCAACATTTGTTGATGGACTTGTGATGTCAACACTAATATTTCCTATTTGAATGGTATCAGTTTGGATACCACTCTCATTGACTGAGATGTTTCCAACACTGTTTGTGTTAGCAGTGAGGGAACCATCAGAGTCAGCAGGCCTCATGTCCTCAGTTTCAGGACAGTCTTTGGCCAGATGTGTCTTCATTCCACATTTATAACATTTTCTTCTTATAGCATTTTTGGAAGAAGACCTTTCAGAAACACATTCTGAGTTATTTCTGTTGATTTCATCAGCAGTTTTAGCAAACTTATTACTTTTTGATGAATCAACAGCTTAAGTGGAAAGTTCAATAGTCACAGCTTTGCCTGTCTCTTCTTTCCTCTTTTTAGGAGGACAGATGTCAAAGATAGGAAGCTTAATTGGCTTTTGAACTTCCACAGGTTTAGGAAATCTATTCCCATTTCTCTCAGGCTGAGCAATGGCTTTGCCTTTGCCCTTCCTGAGATGTGATTGATGTTGCCTATCAACATAATCATTGTTTCTGGTTTTGAAAGACTTATTCTTATTTAAAACCAGTTTACAACTATGATTAGAAAACTTATTTGAAATCACAGCAGGTTTGCCTTCAGCCTGAGACTTACTCTTGTTAAAGGCAGACTGCTTACCTTTTGAAAACTTATTTTCAAAATGTTCAACATTAAAAGGATTAGTATGTCTTTTTACATCAGCTTTAGACCCAAAGCCTGTTTTGTCAACAGGTTTGGTGTCCACAGCTGCAGTTTGGACATGCTTTCCTTTCTTTTGCTTGTGTGAATCAGCAGAGCACTTAGCAAGCTTATTTGATGGAAAACTTATTTCATCAGCAGCTTTTGAGCTAGGTTCACACGAGCTGTTAGTGTTTTGAGGCCTGACAAACCTGTTTGTTGAGATTAATTTACCATTCACTTTTTGAATAAAAGTGTTTGGAAGCTCACCAAGAGTAGACAAGTCTTCTTTTAAATTATTAACCTCAACAATGGAAGCTGCTGTGTCAAGATCCCCTCCAAGATAGGCTTGGATTTGTGCAGGGATCTGCTGACTTATACAGTGGCCGACTTTTTGTGCAGATTGGCACCAAGAGTCAACTATATTTTGAAGCTTAGCATGTTTCATATCTGTTTCTCTCTTTTCTTCCAGTAAAATGGAATTGATGTGTTTTAATTCATCAAGCTCAGCTTCCAACTTATGGAAGCTGTCCAGTTTACTTGATTTTGTTTCAATATCAGTTTTAAGTTTAGAGATTTCAGATAATAAAACAGCATGCTTCTCAACAGCAACTTTCAGATCAACAAGCATATATTCAAACATTTTAACTTTTTCCTCAGAACTGTAATCCATAAAATTTTGTACCTTATACATCATTGTAGGGTTCCAGTTCTCCAAGCTGCTAAAAGCTTCAGCTTCAGCCAGATCCTGTTTGAAGTTGCTTGTTGATGGGACATCAGTGTTGGCCATCAGACAGTTATTGTCTTCTTCATCAGATGATGAATCAGACTCCTCCCAGTCACAATTCTCTGCCATAAGTCCCTTTTGTCGGTTGGAAACCACTGAGTTTTCCAACTTTCTCAGCTTAGCCATAGCCATAAGGTACTTAGCCCTATAGCCATCATCCCTGTTTGTCTTGTGTGGTTTGGATGACTAACCAACAGCTTTTGACACACAGTCAGCTGCTATATGGCCAGTTTTGCCACATTTGAAGCACTCAGCTTTGGTCTTGTCAAATGCTTTCTTTTTGACAGCATTTGAACTTCCTTGCAGCATATTCCTTCCAAACCTTTTCTTGTTGAACCTTTTGACAAGCATGGCTATCATTTGCTCATCATCCAGTTCAGCAATATCTGCATTGTCTTCCTCATCAGACATTTCCTCCTTATCATCAGCCTGTTGATCAGGTTGAGTGAACACATCACTCACTTGATTTGCAGGTTGTCTCACACTGGCCACAAAAGCTGCACCTTTCTTAGATATTTCCAAGGCATTTCTCTTCTATTTCCTTGACTGCTCATCATTCAGTAAGGATCCATATAGGTTAACAAGATCCATACTTCTGATGGTACCTGAATTCCTTAAAATTATAGAAAAATAATTCCATTCTTCAGGCAGGACATCTAAGAACTTGTTTACCAGAGTCAAGCTGTCCTTGGTGATCCCAACAGCTTTGAGATCATTTACAAGAGCAGTAAACCTGGTATAGGTTTCAGTGAGAGTCTCCTTTGGTTTTGCAAAGAAGAGTTCATTCTGTCTAACAAGATTATTAATCCTGTTGTCAAGTGTGATTGTGGGTCCATCATAGACAGTACACAAAGTATCCCACATCTCCTTTGCAGTCTTCATCTTCTCAACCTGTTTGAACACATCATCAGGTATAGAAATGACCAGATTGTTTCTGGCCTTTGCATCAAGAGCCACCAGTCTTTTGTCTTCATCTGACCATTGAGCTTTTGCTTTCTCAAATGTTCTGATTTCAGGAGCAGCTCCTTCAACAGCAGGAGTTATAGTTGTAACAGAGGTTGGCACATAGGGACCCTCCATTACAATCTCTGGTAGTTGCACATCCAGATTCTCTAAGTAGAGCATCATTCTACACTTCCAACCAGAAAAGTTCTGATGATTGAACTTTGGAGGTTTGCCCATTGAGCCATTGTCATAGTATGAGGAACTTGCAGCACTGTTGTCCATGGAAACTTTGGGAGAATGAGAGATCTAGAATGACACACACTCTAGCCTGCTCTGATACCAGTTGTAGGTCCCGAAAGGTTACCCAAGTATATAGCCTTAAGCTGTAGAGGGGGGGGGGGTGAATACAGCTATTTAAAAACTACACACAATTTTCTCAATGTTTGTATGTATTATCAACAAATGTTAATTACAAACGAGCTTGAATGCGGAAAGGTTCAAGCTGAGATGACAGATACAACAGTATGTTTAACTAGCCTAAGACAGACTTAAACTAGTTACAATGAATACACTCACTAAGAATCACTCACTGTGTTTACAAGACTCTGAGGAACAGCTTGAACAAGAACAGCTTAGACACTGAGTACTGTTTTATTCAAGCAGACTTGCATGCATGAAAGACTTACTTTGAATGCACGTTCACTCTTGGTTTCAGCACTTAGCTTTTTGGCTTAATCTTTCAATCCTTGGAAGTTTCTTTTTATACTCACTCAGAGGATCTAAGTGAAGCTTCTTCATTGGACGGAATGAAAAAGGTAAAGTCTTGTTGAAAAGACAACATAACCTTTTCTGCACATTCTGAAAAGCAGACTTGTCTTCATGTGGGCAGAACTTTTGTCTTTTCACTTTGTCTACTGTTGCATTGCCTTTAACTAAATAAGGAATGTCAACTTTGTGTTTTTCTTCCTTTGTAAAGGCCTATTTTGATATAAGAAAAAGGTCTGTCACCCTTTTTCAAATATCCTTTTGTCTTCATGTAACAGAGCAGCTTGGGCAGGCTGAGCAGTTCTGATTTCCACTTTGTCTTCGACTTTGTAAACTGATCTTGTAGTAAAAAACATTACATGAGGACTTGGAAACATATTCCATAAAGTGTTTAGCCTGTTCACAAAGAACAGGTTCTGTTCACAAAGAACATAACACTTGTAAACTGCCCAAGCTGCTCACCAGTGTAAAGCAGCGTAGACAGTTTATGTCCAGCTTGTTCAGCAGACTGAACAGCTTGGGCAAAACTGCCTTTGTTGCAACACATGCAACACATAGAACAGCTTCAGACTGATATTGCAAATCATTTTCAGGTTTCAATAAGGCATATAACAGGCCTTAAATTCAACCTTCAAAAGTATCAACATGTTTGATTAATAATCTCCCCCTCAGATGCAGTACAGGTTTGACTGAGGCCTTTTTGTGCCTAACATACTATAACAGAAATTATTCAAGGGCTGAACCGCAAAGACCAAAAGGTCGAGAATGGAGGTTAATCACTCAACTCCACAACAAGTTCTCAATCAAAAACCCAAGTCACCTGAAAGGAGAGATGGATATTTGAAAGAGTTCAAGTTTCTGGACGAGGATGGTATTACCAAGTTAGTCATGGCTTGGGTTCCCTGTGATAACTAACTTGTCTTCTTTAGTGTGCAGGAGTTAACTACAGGTCCTAATAACAAATGGTTTATGGATAGTGGATGCTCTCGACACAGGACAGGGGTACAAAGGACGAAACATCAAGCATGTTGATTGGGTCCTAAGACCAAGTGGAGAAGTCTTACGGGAAAAGGATAAAGTATGGTAATTGATACAAAAATGATGGTAATAACGACTATGTGGATCTTTTCACAAAAACATTTGTTAAATCACGCTTTGAATTGTTAGTTCAACTAAATGACATGCGTAATCCAGAATAACTTCACCTTAGTAGTTTTTATTTCTTTTTGGTAGTAACTTATTAGTTTAGTTTGTTAGAATATTTTACTGAAAAAATGAAAAACAATATAAAAAAGAGAGAAAACCATAAAAACTAAAAAAAAGAGAATATTAAAAAAAATGAGATTAGCCTTAGAGTCATAGGTTCAAAGTGACGAAAATTAGCATAGTCTAACAAACTCTAAGTGTTAAGCTTTCACACATGATGTACCTTAAAATCTAAGTGATGATATACACATTCTTGTCTGATATGTTGGTAGGCATTATACATGAAGGAAATCCTAACAGCTAATAAAATAATCAAGAAAATGTCATATGTGTAACTAACTTAGATGTATGACCAAACGGTCTTAATTTTTATGTTAGAGACATACAAACAATGATTATGAATGAGGTATGCAAATTTATCTGGGGGATGTATAGCAACATCAAAATACATCTTAAACAAAGAAAGAAAAGGTTTTGAAAAATAAATGAAGTCAAAACAAGTCGCTTTGTTATACGTAAATACAGACCTATCACCGCTATTTTGACTTAAACTAGCAAGATATGTCGCTTTGTTGTACGTAAGTACAGACCTGTCA
The DNA here is from genome assembly GCA_020465985.1 of Centrapalus pauciflorus. Taxonomy (NCBI): domain Eukaryota; kingdom Viridiplantae; phylum Streptophyta; class Magnoliopsida; order Asterales; family Asteraceae; genus Centrapalus; species Centrapalus pauciflorus. The sequence goes on from JAANYP010000966.1 coordinate 364,985, forward strand.
CCGCTGTCTTGCTAACATAAGAGGAACTCTAATACAAACTAAGACACTCTGTTGTATGTAAATACAAAACTGTGTCCGCCATTTTCCTTTTAAAGATAATTTGCAAATACAAAAAAGTCATAATCATTGTGTGTCTGCCTTGATCATAGAAGTATGTCTAAGTATGGGACACATAAGGTAGTTTATTGATAAATAAAAAGGCCAAAGGAAATTCCCAAGTGTTGAATGTTTAAATGGAAAAACATACCGAGAATTGACTTGAAAGGTATATCACGACAAACATCAAAGGAATAAAAAATTCCTAAGTGTGAGAGTGAAATACTGAAAGTGTGTTTGACACCGCTATCTGATTGAGCCTTCTTTGATTATCTCGCAAAAATATTCTGTCAGTGTATTTTTATCCATAAATTAATTTTTAGCTAAACTTAATTTTACTTAATTTTACTCTTATTTTTAATTTTATTTTCATTTTTTAGTTTAGATTATCTTATTTTTAATAAATAGGAACGAGGTCAAAGTTACTAGGATGCTTTCTAGTTGGAAAAATAAAATTTGTTTGATAATCAGTTGCTAAAAGTGAAGGGTTCCGGGATAAGTTGAAAAAGTTGAAAATTGTTCAAAGTTTTTCAAAACTTACGATTTTGTGACTGTTTATCGAAGATAATGACTGTTTCTCTCGAACTTAATTCTAGTGATTGGTTTACCTTCAAAACCATCAAAGAATGTAAGCAAGGAGAGTTTCATTGCATCTTTATCGTTGAATAATGGATTTGGATGTCCGGCTAACATTTTATGACTTATTGCATGTGTTGATTAAGTCTATACAGTGTTAGAATTGGAGTTTTAACAGAAGTACAGATTCTTCAGCTAACAAAGGCGATTCGTGAACTTCAACATCTTAATGCCCAGTTGGATCAGACAGAGACTGATCAACAATAGCAGATTGCAAATCTGGAGGCTATACTGGAGGAATAGTTGAATGATCATCCATCTCAAGGGGAGAAATTGTGGAGAAGTCAAAGAAGATGGCCTGAATAGTGAGCTGGCAGATCTTTCAAGACAACAATTTGCTCAGCTTGCTGATCCTTAGGGGGAGTCGGTGTTCATAGCCGCTGATAAGGGAAAATACAAGGATTCAGAGGCGACTAAAGTAACTGAAGATAAGGTCGCTCGGAGCATTGTCAGGGTTGGATGAAGATGATATGAGGTTCGTCTTCGAAGATGACTTAGAACAGGAGGATCTTGAGGAATGAGCGTTTACTCCTAAAGATATATCTGATTGGAAGTCACTCGATAAAGGTGTTATGAATGAAGATCAGAATGTGATAGATCTAGAGATGCTGAAATCTGCACTAAATGATGAATCGTATTCTGAAGTGTGAAGTGATTGATTTAGCTTGGAAGGACCTTATAAATCTAGGAAGACGATTCTTATGTTGAGGTGTTTGTAAAAACTATCAGAAGAGAGGGTCGTTCTGGAAGATTTGAAAGGTTAATCTAAGAGTTGGTAGAAGAGCTGTGGTTCAAATAAGAATAAATCCTCTGACTAGTATGACATGGACTAAGTTAGTCTACAAACCGGTGAGAACAGCGAAACTGGAGAGGCAGTCATGGATAACAAAGAAGAAAAGGTGATTTCGGTATTCATAGTGTAATGAATATCTACTAGAAGCTATCGTCAAGGGGGAGTCTGTTGATACACCCGATGTGACAATAACTGTCTAGTTTCGGTATTCATAGTCTCTGAATCTGATAGTCTATTACGATCAATGAACAACAACTAGAAGCTATCGTCAAGGGGGAGTCTGTTGGTACATATGGTGTGACGACAGCGGTCTAGTTTTGTTATTGATATCATGATTGTGTATGATGTTTACATTTGCATGGTAAGTTCTAGACTATCATATTAAGTTCTAGAATAAGTTCTAGAAATAAGTTCTAGATTAAGTTCTAGAATAAGTTCTAGAATAAGTTCTAGAAATAAGTTCTAGATTAAGTTCTAGAATAAATTCTAGGTGAGAATAAGTTCTAGGTGAAAATAAGTTCTAGGTGAAGATAAGTTCTAGAACAAGTTCAAAGATAAGTTTAAGAACAAGTTCAAAGATAAGTTCAAGAACAAGTTCAAAGATAAGTTCAAGAATAAATTCGAAGGGTAGAGTTTGAACTTAGTGAGAATAAGTTCGTGAGGAGCGTCTACACGAACTTATCGGCTATATATTGAACTTATCATTGTGAATTCAACAATCTTTGACGACCAGAGGTTCTGTCGAACTCGAGAGAAAATAGAGCATCCGTTCATTTTATTCAGACACTTTCGCAGAGATTAACGCCCAGAGCTCGTAAAGTGCATTACGAACTTGTGAAGATTTCAGAAAGTGGTTTCAGATAGATACACATGTCGGGTTGTTCGTTGTGACGACTATCATTGTGTTAGTCTCCGGTTTCCGTGTGTGTGATCGATCCGTTAAACCCCTAACGAGGATTCCGCACTCGTTGGAAGGTGCCGCGTCAAGATGAGATCCGTAGGTAGGTGACCTTACAAGGTAAACTATAATTGGCACTAAGTGGGTTTTCAGAAACAAAATGGATGAGCAAGGTCATGTTATTAGAAATAAGGCAGACTGGTTGCTCAAGGCTATAGACAAGAAGAAGATATTGACTATGATGAAACATTTGTTTCTAGCCTATGCTGCCCACAAGAGCATGAATGTATTTCAAATGGATGTCAAGAGTGCATTTTTGAATGGTAAGTTATAGGAAGCAGTATATGTCAAGCAACCTCCAGGTTTTGAAAGTGAATAACATCCAGGTTTTGTCTATAAGTTGGATAAAGCTCTCTATGGTCTAAAACAAGCCCATAGAGCCTGGTATGACACTCTTACTGATTTCCTTATGAGCAATGGCTACTCCAGAGGTAAAGTGGATACCACATTGTTCATAAAGAAGGTGAAGTCTGATATTATGCTTGTTCAAATTTATGTGGATGACATAATATTTGGTTCTACTAATGAGCAGTTATGCTAGAATTTTTCACTTCTCATGAAATCAAAATATGAAATGAGTATGATGGGTGAACTTACTTTCTTTCTAGGATTACAGGTCAAACAAACCTCAATGGGAATTTTCATTAATCAAAGAAAGTATACTTTAGATCTTCTGAAAAAGTTTAAATTTGATCAAAGTTCTCCCATCAAAACCCCAATGGAAACCAATGTAAAATTGGATGCTGATGCCAATGGCAAAGCTGTTTCAGTGACAGCTGACAGAGGCATGATTGGGAGCTTGCTATACTTGACTGCTAGTTGACCATATATTATGTTTGCTACCTGTTTATGTGCTAGGTTTCAAGCTGATCCTAAGGAATCACATCTAGCTGTTGTAAAAAGAATCTTCAGATACCTAAAGGGTACACCAGGTTTGGGTCTTTGGTATCCCAAAGACTCCAGCGTTGAACTAATTGGTTATTCAGATTCTGATTTTGCAGGCTGCAGGCAAGACAAAAAAGCACAACAAGTGGATGTCAACTCCTTGGTGGTAAGTTGATCAGTTGGTGTAGCAAGAAGCAGAACTTAGTTTCTACTTCTACTGCTAAAGCTGGGTACATTGCTGCTGGAAGCTGCTGTGGACAGATTCTATGGATGTAGCATCAGCTTTAGGTTTATGGACTTGTATATAGGAAAACTCCTATTATGTGTGATAATACAAGTGTCATAGCTATCTCCAACAATCCTGTTTTTCATTCTAGAACAAAACATATTGAAGTCAGACATCACTTTATCAAAGATCACATCCAGAAAGGTAATGTGGAGGTAAGTTTTATTTCCACAGATGAACATCTTGCAGACATTTTCACCAAGCCTCTTGATGAAAACAGGTTTAATTACCTTGTAAGCAAGCTGGGCATGTTAAATAAAAGTGACTAAGTGTCAATAATGCTCTAATGATCACAGGTTCAAATTTGTCCAGATTTCTCAGAACAGCTTGGACAAAACATGTTTTACTTGTTCTACACTTAATCAGTTTCTGAAAACTCGGACAACTTGGACATATAACAGGTTTGCTGAAATACGTTTTAATCCCAAACCTGTTCTATTGTACAAACCTCCAACCTGCTCACTCTCTCAATCTGTCATACAAGGCATTGTCTTGTAACCTGATCAGCTATTGAACATGCTTCAAATGAAACTTGTTCTCATCTAGCTGCACATGTTGGATGAACAGCTTGAGGGATGATCTGTTTGTGATGAAACCTGCTCATCACAGGTTTGAACAACAGCTTGGACCATCAGTTTTAACTACCTTTCTTCATAATTAAGTTACTTAATATATGTATTTATTTAACTTAATTACATGTAGATAATGTTTGTTAACGTCTGTTAGTAGTTAAAAAGGTCAAGTGGTCTGACAACCATTCTGACATGGCAAACCGTTCCGTTTTCCGTTAAAGAACATTTCAAATCAACCGCACAAACCTTTCTCTCTCCTACTCACTAACATTCGAATCCTATAAATACCTCCATCACTGGTTCATCATCTTCTGCTTCTCTACTGCTTCCATAACTACCTGAAAAACCCTAAATCGACTAAGTGTCAAGCATCATTCATCCTACTACTTTCCAAATGGCTCACCAAAACAACCCCCTGCTACCAGTATTCGTTGGTGATGATATTCAAAAACATCCCTCTGTCACCATACCAGCTTAGCAGTGATGAAAAACCCATAGTCCTGCAATTTGAGGATGAGACTACACTGAACATGGCCAGATGGATTTTTGTGAATTTGTGGAACTTGGTGCAGCAAGAACATCGTCTTGCTACTGTCGGATACCCAAGATTCTTAAGCCTCATCTTCAAACATGTTTGTGGTGAGCCTCTCTATACTTCTCAACCATACTTGTCAACTGCTGCGCTTCCTGTGATAGGAAACAGGGTTTTCTACATCCCAATTCTTGCCAATGAACCCCCTTTGTCAACACTAATGAGGAGGTTACTTGGTTTGGTGGAAGGACCCTCTACTGTGAGGGTGGATCTAGTGGCTGATCCTAAAGGAAAATCCAAATCCAGGCTTAAGCTGGTGAAAAGGGGCCTGGAATTGACTGAAGTTGAGTCTGTCCGCAAGAAGGCTAAAACAGTTAAGTCTAAGTCTGTTCCTTCAGCCTCAGTGGCTGAGGGGGAGCAGACTCCTCACCCTGGTTCATTTGTTGAACACGAAACCTTTGTGGCTGGTGCCTCTGTGGAACCTGAGACCATGGAACAGGTCAACCTCCCTGTTTCTGACCCAGTCTCACCTCCAGTCCAAACAGAACCCCTCATCACTTCCCCACAACATCCATCCTCCACTTCATGCCTCAAATCATATAACAGACGCAAATCCTTAGCCAAAAAGAAACCCTCATCCCAAACTAGCCCCTCTGACCCCTCCCAACAGGAGTCAGTTGAAAAAGAAGCAACCCTTGCTGCTTCTCCTATGTTGGGAGCAAGTTCAGCACACTTAGAGTAGGCTTCACTCCACAAAGAGTCCACCCAGAGTCAGCTTAGACCCTCTGGTTCCTCCCAACAGGATTCGGCTGTACAAACAGAGACTACCACATCCACTATCCTATCCTCCCAACAGGCTGAGGATATTGAAAGACAGGAGTCCACTCCAGTCCATACTGAGTCCACACAGTCTCCACCTCATACTTCTCATACACCATCTCAGTATGCACGAGGTGCCAAAGCTGCTGGAAAAGACCATCCAGCAGATCAGCCTTAAACTTCTGCTCCTGGTGATGCAGCTGTTCTACACCCAGAAGCTGTTGAAGGACCATCAACCCAGGCTGATGAACCTGAGGGAATACACCATCCCTCTGGTGAGGCTGCTCCCCAAGTGCACATTCCACCATCAGGTTCACCACTGATGATGTTGAAATGCACATCCCTTCTCCCCATGAAGAGGTGCCTGAAAACCAAGGTACTATGAGGGAACCACCCCAGGTTTCGATGAAGTTGCTACAATACAAGCAACATCTGAAAGGGCACCAACTCCTACCACTTCATCTCATGATACCGATATAGCCACTACTGAAGGTTCCCTTGACCCTTCCAAGCTGGGCCATCTAACTTATGCCCAGGCTAAGGAATTACTCTCCAAAGTCTCCCTGCCTTCCCCCACTCATCCACATACTCCTACATCCTCCCCATCACTATCACATTCCTCACCATCTACCCAATCCAAACAATCAACACATACTCCTCCATCCCCCAAAGATTTTTCTTTGAAGGATCAGCTGTCTTTGCTGACCAACAAAGTTGGTTCTTTTGAAACTTCCATGACCTCCCTACCTTCTATCATATCAGACTCTGTGTCTGCTCAGCTTCAAGGGTTCCTTGATTCGTTCAGGACTTCTTTTCCAACCCCTGCTCCCCAAGCTGATCAATCCTCTCAGCTGCTTGCACTCACTGCACAGGTGCAAACACTATCCTCAACCATTTCATAAATTCTTTCTACCCAACAGGACTCTGTGTCCTCCCTGTCAGCTGTTTTCCAACAGCTCTCAGCTCTCTTTGACACTTGAAAAAACACTCTCCCTTCCACTTTGGCCAGCCTGAACACCTTAGTGGTCTCTCTGTCCAATTCTGTATCATCAAACTTTGATGATATGCAAGATCCTCTTGAAATAAAGCTTGCAGAGCTTCAAAGTTTGGTGTTCATTGCTTCTGAGAGAGAAGCTATTGCTCAGCTGTCATCCCTTGCTACTTTTCACTTTACCTCTCTTCAAACCTGTGTTACCCAACTTGCAGAGGTTAAGGATAACTTGGCTTTCTTAGTGAATAGCATTGTTGGTTCCAAACCTGCTGCCCAGCCTGCTAGATTCGTTCCTTCAGGCAGACCCATTGTTGAACGCTCTGTGCCATCTCTTTCAAAGAGGGAGAAGATATTTGCCTGAAAGACCAAGTCTGAAGCTGCTTAGCCTAGTCAGGCTGGATCTCCAAACCCTGTACCATCAAAGGGGAGGAATCCATTCCTGGGGACAGACCAAGCAGAAAGAGACATCGGATCTTGGAGCAAATTGAAGAAGAAGAGGAAGAGGAAACTGAAGCTGTCATAACCATAACAGCTAAAGGGAACAGAAAAGCCTTAGTGGACACTGACTATCTCAAGGCTGCTCAACTCAAATTTGATAAGTCTCAGGCTAAAGACATGGGCCTCCCAATGGAGACTTACTATAAATTTAAAGAAGAGAAGCTTCGATTCCTAGAAATGCAAAAGATAGAAGAAGCCTCTGCTAAAGCTGCAAAGGCCTTTACATACAAGGAGGCAAGAAAAGCTAAAATGCCTTCCTTGGATGTTCAAAGGAAACTACTAGAGGCTGCCAACGAGTTAGTGACTGAGAAAGAGGGAGAGAAAGAAAATGGGGCTCAGGTCTCAGTGATCAAATCAAAGTCAGCATCCTCCTCAGCAAGAGCCCAAACACACTTTGACAACTTGGCAAGGAAGAAATTCTTTGATGTTGCCAACAGAAGGCTTGCCAAGGAAATAATTGTCAAAGCTGTCCTCATATCAAAGAAAGGCAATCAGTGGAAAATTCAGATAACCACTCTAGGTGCTGAAGGTTTAGAATTGGAAGCATATGAACACACTGATGTTGCTTGTATGGGGTACAGAGAGTGGGTTGAATTGGCAGTTGCCCTGAGTCAGTCTAAATTTGAAACTGCCAAGACTGTCAGGACATATTTCAAGACGTTGATGGAAAGAGTTAAACACCTGGGCCTGATCCCTGAAGAACAAATTAAGGGTACCTCCGTGGTTGAACCCATGATTAAGCCCAAGAGAAAGAAGAAGGATTCAGAGCTTGAAGAACTCCTAATTATGCTTGATCAAGGCATCCTAGCTATTGAGATCATGGGAGTAAATCACAGCCTGCCCAGGGGTGTTGAGCCTGAAGAAGATAAACTCATAGATTAGCCTGAGTTTGGGGTACTTTTTTTAGATCCCTTAACTAACAAAATGTGTTTCCAGAGAGCATCTGATCTGCACAAGGTTGGTCTAAAATAGCTTGTAGCTTTTAGACTTGCCAACTCCTTCAAACAATCTTCAAGATGGAGAGCAGCTATCTAAGACAGCTCAAAGGTTTCTATGAGAGAGGAGAGCTTCAACATCCTAACTTCATGTTCCTCAGAAATGAAATGGAAGAAATTGAGGAGACCAGGGAGCATTTTGAACAAATGTTCGAAGGAAGACCACAGCTGCTTGAAGGTCCATCTACTGTTGAGTAGATGAAGAATGGAAGCTGTCCATAAGTTGGACAGGCTTGCAATTATTTTCTCCCACTATCAACAGTCCAAAATTTGTTAAAACTTATCATTGTACATATGTTGTACTTCATTACATTAGTTGTAATTTTCTTATTACATCAGTTGTAATCTACTTTAGTGCATTAGTTGTACTTTTGTAAAAACATATGTTGTTTGTAATCAAAATCAGTGTATATATAAACTGATCTTTTACTCTACTTCAATGTTGTAATTTCATTTCAGCAAAATGTATTGTAAAAGTATATAGTGATTATTGATAGAATCATCTTAGACTGATTATTGCAAATAGGGGGAGATTGTTAGGCACAAAAAGGTCTCAATCAAACCTATTCTACATCTTAGGGGGAGATTATTAATCAAACGTGTTTGATGCACTTGAAGGTATAATTTAAGGCCTGTTAATGCCTTATTGAAACCTGATAAGTGATTTGCAATATTCGTCAAAGTTGTTTACCCTGTTGCATATATTGCGACTAAGGCAGATTGTCCAAGCTGTTCTACTCTATTGAACAGGCGGGACATAAACTTTCTACGCTGCTCTAACCTGTTGAGAAGTTTGGACAAATTCTTAGTGTTCTGTTCTTTGTGAACAGATTCTGTTCTTTGTGAACAGGCTAAACACTTTATGGAATATGTTTCCATGTCCTCATGTATTGTTTTGGACTACAAAATCAGTTCACAAAGTCGAAGACAAAGTGGAAAAACAGAAGCCGCAAAGACTGCCTACGCTGTTCTGTTACATGAAGACAAAGTGAATATTTGAAATGGGTGACAGACCATTTCTTATATCAAAATGGCCATAACAGAAGAAGAAAGGTTTAAAGTTGACATTCTTCTTTTAGTTAAAGCCTTCTACAACAGAGAAAAAAAGGAAAAGTCAAAGATTGTGCAATGTAAAGAAATTCTGCTTTGTCAGAACGTGCAGAAAAGTTGTTTTGTCTTTTTAGAAAGACATCCCACTATCTCTATGTCCAATGAGGAAGCTTCACTGAGATTCTCAGTGATTCTAAGGAATGTGAGATAACCAAGAGTGTGATATTTGGAACGTGCAAAGAAGTGTGTTTTCATGCATGCAAGTCTGCTTGAATAAAACTGTAAAGTGTGTCCAAGCTGTTCTTGTTCAAGCTGTCCGTCTGTCTGTCTTGTAAATAGTGAGTTCATCTTAGTGAGTGTATTTGTTGTATCTAGTCTGAGTGAGTCTTGGATTCGTTAAACATTTGTTGAATCTGTCATCTTAGCTTGAACCATTCCGCAGTTCAGGCTTGTTTGTAAATTAACACTTGTTGATAATATTCACGAACATTGAGAAAAGTGTGTTGAATTTTAAATAGCTGTATTCACCCCCTCTACAGCTTAGAACAACATACTAGGGAAACCTTTTAGGACCTACAGATCCGAATTTCGTACTTGTATTTTTCTAATATTTTCCAGATTTCACTTTTGTCTATTTCATGCATGTTTTGGGTGTTTAAAATTGCTGATATGAATTTAAATGTACTCTTTTAACTTAAAACATAGCATCAATATACCAAAACAATCCATATTTGCCCATTTTTCATCACTTGTCGAAGAACACAGTCCAAAACACACAATAAATCTCAAAAATCATACTTAGAACTTAAATCTGAATCTGAAATATGGTATATACAATCACCAGTACTCGATTTAAACAAATCCATAAGAACATTCAACATGCATTAACATTTGCAATCACAATCTGTGATTCGGTTCATACTCAATACCGAATACAAAATTCTTAAAATTGTAAATCTAAGCGAACATTACCTCGATTTGTTGTTTGTAGCAGTTATAACTCATAAATTGCAACTTGAATTCAGATTTTTAGCTTTCAAATCCAAGCTTTTGTGTTCTTGATTGAAGAAGCCGTGAGTTTTAGTGAGAGAGACGGTGAGTGCTAGAGAGAGAAGGTGAACTGCATAAATGAGCATTAATGCCCCTTTTTATTTGTTGTTTTGGCTATTTTGCATATTACACCCCTTAACTTCATATTTTTTTATTTAAACCGTTTTAAGTGTCCTGGTCAATTTCTCCTGATTATGCTTGCTCAGAAAATTACGATGAGGATTTCCCCCCATCATTTCTCATTTTTAAAATTGTGATTGAAATATGCTTAAACTGAAATGATTGTCTAGTAATACAATAATTGAGTCTTAAATATCAGATTACATGTATTAAAAGTAGGGATGTTATAGTATGGGCTCCACGATGCCTATACTTCGTCCGCGAAGTCATGCTGCGCTAAACAGACTTGGGTAGTTAGTCTTCATGTCCTCTTCAGACTTGCAAGTGTGGTTAGCTTCCTTGTGATGCTTCCATTTGACCAGCACCATCTTGATCTCTTTATTTTGGAGTTTCTTGACTTTGGTCTCAAGTATACATTCCGGTTCATCAACAAACCTTATCCGTTCGTCAACCTTTATCTCCGAATGATCAGTCCATGGTTCCCTCTCGGACACCAGACTTTTCCTTAAGTATCCCACATGGAAGACTGGATGAACTCCTGACAATTCCTCTTACAATTCCAAATGACAGGACTGATTCCCAACTCTTTAAAGTATCCGAAAGGGTCCTACAAATCGAGGAGATTGCTTTCCTCGCTTCACAAATATTGTGACACCTTTCATTGGGGATACCTTCAAGTACACCCAATCGTCCTTTTGAAACTCTATCGCTTTGTGATGACGATCGTGTAGTTCTTTTGTCGATCTTGCGCCGCTTTCATGTATTGGCGGATGAGCTGAATCTTTTCATTTGTTTCTTGTAGAAGAGCTGGTCCGGCGATAGGAGTTTCTCCTGTTTCCCTCCAAAAAATTGGAGTCCTACACTTCCTTCCGTATCAAAATTCGAATGGTGCCATTTTTATGGTTGAATGGTAACTATTGTTGTAGGAGAATTCAGCCAATGGGAGGTGATCGTCCCAGTTACCACCCAAATCCATGACACAGGCTCTTAGCATGTCTTCCAAAGTCAGAATCGTCCTTTCACTCTACCCGTCAGACTGGGTCTATAAGCCGTACTCATTGCGATCCGAGTACCAAGACCGTTTTGCAGAGTAGCCCAGATGTTCGAAATGAATCTACTCTCTCGGTCAGAGACAATAGACTTAGGAACACCATGTCTTGTGATGATTTCGTGCATGTATATTTGAGCAAGACGATCCAAGGAATAAGTTTCTCTGATGGGTATGAAGTGAGCGGATTTGGTTAGTCGATCAACAATGACCCAAATGTAATCATGTTGACGACGTGTCTTGGGTAGTTTTGTTATGAAGTCCATAGTAATACGGTCCCACTTCCATTCTGGGATAGGAAGAGGTTGCATACTACCATAGGGTTGTTGGTGTTCAGCTTTGACCAATCTGCATGTTTGGCATTTCTCCACATATTGACCAACGTCTCTTTTCAACCCTGGCCACCAGAAATCCACTTTCAAGTTGTTGTACAATTTTGTGCTTCCACGGTGAATTGAGAACTTGGATTGGTGTGATTCTTCAAGCATTACATCTCGCATATTCCCAAACTTAGGAGCCCATACTCTGCCATATACACCTTTGAGTCCGGTTCCATCATCATGCATCATTGGTAATTGAATCCTAACGTCTTCGTTTTTGATATTTTCTTCCTCTAAGGCCTGCAATAGAGCAACCCTTGCATCTTCTATGATTGTGGATGTCAGCATGGTAGAAGTCAAGGCGTAGCAGTTTGCTTTGCAGTAAGCTTTCCTACTCAAAGCATCTGCAACCACATTTGCTTTCTTGGGATGGTAGAGGATTTCACAATCGTAGTCATCAGTTCCATAGACCTCCTCTGCCTCATATTCAAATCCTTCTAACTGAATATGTAATTTAAACTTTTTTGGTCGGCGTGGAGCTGACACTTGGTTCCATATAAGTAGTGCCTCCAAAGTTTGAGAGTGAAAGTCACAGGAGTTAGCTCTAGGTCATGAGTAGAGTAGTCTTTCTCATGTGGTTTTAGCTGTCTAGAAGCGTATGCTATGAAATTTCCTCTTTGCATCAGCACTGCTCCCAAACCCATGCCTGATGCATCTGTGTAGACCACAAAGTCCTCGTTTCCTTCAGGCAGGGCCAAAACAGGTGCTTCACTTAACATATTCTTCAACTTTTCAAAAGTTATTTATTGTTCAACTTCCAAGACGAGAGTTGCGTTCTTGCGATTAAGCTTAGTAAGCGGAACGACTATCTTGGAAAAGTCTTTGATGAATCAGCGGTAGTAACCAGCCAATCCCAGAAAACTGCGGATCTCAGAGGCGTTACGAGGTGATTCCTAGTTCTGGATAGCTTCGATCTTTGCAGAATCAACAGCAATACTAGCACCAGATATCATGTGCCCCAAGAATTGGATCTGAATTTGAATGTTGAGAAAAAGCAAGTTAACAAAGAGTTTACAAGTCAGTATGAGGATCAAGATATTGCTTGGAATGTTTGAGACATTCCTGCCTCAACCAGAATTCACACTTTGAGAATTTGGCATAAAGTCGTTCTTTGCGCAATAACTCTAGCAATTCTCTCAGATGTGTTGCATGATCCACTTTGGTCTTTGAATATATTAGAATGTCATCGATGAACACAATGACAGATTTATCAAGCATTGTTCGGCAGACTCTATTCATGAGATCCATGAAAGCAGCCGGCGCATTCGTAAGACCGAACGGCATCACCAGAAACTCGTAGTGTCCGAACGAGTTCTGAAAGCCATTTTTGGAATGTCGTCTTGGTGGACTTTGAACTGATGATATCCCGATCAAAGATCAATCTTTGAGAAGTAACTTGCGCCTTGTAACTGGTCGAAGAGATCATCAATTCGGGGCAAAAGATATTTGTTTTTGATTGTAACTTTGTTGAGTTCTCGGTAGTTGATGCACATACGAGGTGTGCTGTGACACCCTTGCCATATTAACCACCGATTACCATTCACCCAGGATTTATCATCAACAAACACATAACATAATGATCTGATAGCTTAATAATAGCGCGGAAGCATTAAAGTACATAAATTTAAAGTATTACAACTGAATCTAACACCCTACGGTGCTACAAGGTTACATGTCTAAGTCTATATACTCAAACATTTTACATTATCCCAAATTTATTACAACAATAATTCCATAAACCAAATACCAAAGAAAACGGTAGAAATCTTCAATCACTTCAATAGATTTCCTAGCTAGATGGTCCCGCAGCGGATTTCCCTTTTCCTGTAAAAATTATAACAACTGAAAGGGTAAGCTAAAGCTTAGTGAATACCAGATGATTTTCACACATTCTACAAATCTTTATGATGCCCCCAGAGTATCCGCGGTAACACATACCGTATACTCCACACGTATCCCAGATACGCAAACCTGAGCCGCAGCTCCTTCGAGCTGACACTCGACATAAGAACAACCAACCATCTGAGGCAGACATTACATCGGGGATGACCTACTGTCTATCCTGACCACAGAGGTGTCAAACTCCTGGTCATATAGCACAGTAACATCAGAGTACAGATGCGACCACGCAGGTCCATCGAAAGGATGCACAACAAATGAACGGACATGCAACAAATATGAATGTGCATCAACATAAACGCATGTTAGTAGAATGCCAAACGAACATGAAACAACAGGCCTCAGCAGGCAATGCAAACATAAAGCAGATGCAGACATGTTAAAAATCAAAGGTACTCACAGTGGGTGCGTTATTATCTTTATTCAAATTTTATTTCTCCTCGGGCTTTCAACCGGATCAACCAAGTACCCCACTGTGGGTTAAACAACTCCACAAGGGACCTGTAAGTCATTTGTAACAACACATCACGTTAATATCTTGTTTCTCTCCATAAAACTTAATTTTATAAGTTTTTACCATTTTTGATCCTAAATTCGGATCTGTGTCCGAATTCGGATCCCACCCGAATTCGGACCTCAGTTCGGATCCCACATGATTCCCAATTCGGTCCATATATATATAAGTCCCAATTTCGGATAATGGTCAAATTCGGACCATTAATTAGAATCGAACCACATGTTAACTTCGGACCACATCCGAATTCGGTCCCCAACCGAATTCGGACCCCATCCTAAATTCAAACACTTAGAATATTTTTGCCATATAAATTTTCCAGAATTCCGGACCCCATCCTAAGTTCGAAGATGTCCGAATTCGGATCAGATCCGAGTTCATCAAGGATCCGAATTCGGACCTTCTGATGTTCAAACTTGTGCAGTTTTATTATTTCCAGATTTTAATCCAAGTCCTTTTTGGTACTAATTCAATACATGAAATAAATTATACCAAACTAAAATACACTTAATTTCAACCACTTTAACACTAACATTAACCTCTTTCATGCACCAAATCACACCCTTTATAACCGTTTTTCTTTATTTTCGAACACACACTAAAACACACACTAAATGCTCAAATCCATACTTTCAGTTCGAATCAGGGGCTGAAATTTTGTACATAGCATCATAAATACTCGATTTAAACTAATCCACAATAAAATCATACATGCATCCATGATTGAATCTCCAAATCAAATTTTCGGTTCATATAAAAACCGAACCAAATATTCCCACAAATCGAATTTTTAAAGAGATATTTACCTTAATTCGGTGATTGCAGATGTTATAATTCCTTCCTAACAATCTTGTTTCAGATTTTCAGCTTCCAAATCCAAGTTTTGAGGTTCTTCGATTGTAGAGAGAGAGAGAGCCGAGAGAGAGATTTCTAGAGAGAGAAATGGCTTGGTGAAAATGAAAGACAAATTTGTCTTTCATTCCTTTTTATTCATCACTTTAATCTTTTGGCACATTTAACCCCTCAACTCATCCGGTTCCATAAATACTGATTATGATTATATAAATAAAGAATCCATCTTTATTTATTATCCTTAATATTTAAATAATTATATTCACTTAATAATTTAAAATTCTAAATATCCAAATAATTCAACAAACTTTATAATTAATCCAAATTCCGTACCAACTTACATAATCCAAGTACATAAACATTCTTAAAAAATTTAACTTAATACAAAAATTCAATCTAATTATCCCAATTACAATAAATTAAATCCGAGGATGTTACAGCATGGGCTCCACCACGCTCAACTTCGTCCTCGAAGTTACTCGGATTCGAACAATTTCGGATACTTCTTCAACATCTCTGACTTAGGCTCCCAAGTATGATTCGCTCCTTTGTGATGCTTCCAACGTACAAGCACCATCTCAATTTTTTTGCTTCTCAACTTCTTTACTTTCGCATCTAACACACACTCCGGCTCTTCAACATACCGGAGCCTTTCGTCAATCTTTAGCTCGGTGTGATCAGCCCAATCCTCGTTTTCGGTTTTAAACGACTTTCTAAGGTTCCCCACATGGAACACCGGGTGTATGCCTGACATCTCTTCAGGCAATTCTAGACGATATGACTGGTTTCCAACTTTTTCTATTATCTTAAATGGCCCAACAAATCTCGGAGCCAGCTTTCCTCTTTTTACAAAACGTGTAACACCCCTCATAGGTGACACCTTCAAATAAACCCAATCATTTATATCGAAACTGATTGGCTTGTGCCTCCTGTCGTAATAACTTTTCTGGCGATCCTGGGCCGCCTTCATATTCTGTCTCACCAACTGAATCTTTTCATTCGTTTCTTGTAGTAATGCCGGCCCAGCAATCGGCGTTTCACCGGTTTCCCTCCAACATGTAGGAGTCCTACATCTTCTCCCATACAATGCCTCAAACGGCGCTTTCTTGATCGTCGCGTGGTAACTGTTGTTATATGAAAACTCGATCAGTGGCAAATGATCGTCCCAATTGCCACCGAGGTCTAACACACACGACCGCATCATATCTTCGAGTGTTAGGATGGTCCTTTCACTTTGACCATCGGTTTGCGGTCGGTAAGCCGTACTCATAGCAATCCTCGATCCTAACCCTTCTTGTAATGCCGACCAAAAGTTGGAAGTAAATCGGCTATCCCGGTCCGATACAATAGACTTTGGCACCCCGTGTCTAGAAACTATCTCAGCCACATAGATCTGTGCTAACCTTTCCAGAGAATATCCTTCCCGAATCGGAATAAAGTGTGCGGACTTAGTTAACCTATCGACTATCACCCAAACTGCATCGTGTTGACGCCTAGTCTTCGGCAACTTTGTAACAAAATCCATCGTTGTGTTCCCACTTCCATTCCGGAACGGGAAGCGGTTGCAAACTACCGTATGGTTGCTGGTGTTCGGCTTTCACTAACCGACAAGTTCGGCATCTCTCCACGTACTCTCCGATATCTTTCTTTAATCCGGGCCACCAGAAGTCTGCTTTCAGCTCGTTGTACATCTTTGTGCTCCCGGGATGTACAGAAAACTTTGACTGATGAGCTTCTTCTATTATCACATTTCTCATGCCTCCATACTTTGGCACCCAGATTCTTCCGTAAACTCCTTTCAGACCCGATTCGCTCGTTTCCATATTCTTGATCTGTGCCCTTATATCCTCAGCACCCACATTCTCGTCTTTCAAGGCTTCCTCTTGAGCGGCCTTGACATCATCAATAATAGTGGATGTTAACATAGTAGATGTCAACGTGTAACAGCAATCCTTGGCATATGCTTTGCGACTCAAAGCATCGGCTACCACATTAGCCTTCCCGGGATGATAAAGGATTTCACAATCGTAATCCTTTATAAGTTCCATCGAACGTCTCTGCCTCATATTGAGTTCCTTCTGACTAAATATGTATTTTAAACTCTTATGGTCAGTGTATAACTGACACTTAGTTCCATACAGATAGTGTCTCCACAATTTCAGTGCAAAGGTGACTGCAGTCAACTCCAAGTCATGAGTCGAGTAGTTCTTTTCGTGCTGCTTTAATTGTCTCGAAGCATAAGCTATAACTTTTCCACGTTGCATCAATACCGCACCAAGTCCCAACCTCGAAGCATCCGTGTATACCACAAAGTCCTCATTGCCCTCCGGTAGAGCAAGTATCGGTGCTTCGCTAAGCGTTTTCTTCAAGACATCAAATGCTTCTTGCTGCACAGTTTCCCATACAAACGGTGCATTCTTCTTCGTCAACACCGTCAAAGGAACGGCAATTTTCGAAAAGTCCTTTATAAATCTCCTATAGTAGCCCGCCAACCCCAGAAAACTTCTGACTTCAGTAGCTGAACGAGGCGGCTCCCAGTTTCTTACCGCTTCTACCTTAGCCGGATCTACAGAAATTCCGGCCCCCGATATCACATGCCCTAAGAACTGAATCTGTTGTAGCCAAAACTCACATTTTGAGAACTTGGCATACAACTTCTCTTTTCTTAGCAATTCCAGCAATTCCCTTAAATGATCAGCATGTTCGGCCTCCGACTTTGAATACACCAGAATATCGTCGATGAACACAATCACCGACTTATCTAACATCGGTCTACAAACTCGGTTCATTAAATCCATAAAAACAGCCGGGGCATTGGTCAACCCAAAAGGCATGACCAGAAACTCGTAATGCCCGTATCGTGTCCTAAAAGCTGTCTTAGGCACATCTTCCTCTCTAACTTTTAACTGATGATATCCCGACCTCAAGTCAATCTTAGAGAAAACACACGCCCCGTGTAACTGGTCAAATAAGTCATCTATCCGCGGCAGCGGATACTTGTTCTTGATTGTCAATTTATTCAGCTCCCGGTAATCGATGCACATCCTCATGGTGCCATCTTTCTTCTTAACAAATAACACCGGAGCTCCCCACGGCGATGAACTTGGTCGAATAAAACCCTTGTCCAACAACTCCTGGAGTTGTGTCATCATCTCTTTCATCTCGGTTGGGGCAAGGCGATAAGGAGAACGAGCTACCGGTGCAGCTCCAGGGATCAGATCAATTCTAAATTCCACTTGTCTCTCAGGCGGCACGCCAGACAAGTCTTCCGGAAACACATCCGGGAATTGTGAAACAACAGGCACATCGGCCAACGTCTTCTTCTCAGCCTTGGCATCTATAGCATATGCCAGGTAGGCGTCACATCCCTTTGCAACAAGCTTTCGAGCTTTTGCAACAGTCAACAAACACAGATCCCCACTTCTCCTATCCCCATAAATACAGATCTCACGCCCCTCCGGAGTAGTTATCTTGATCATACGCTTCTTACACACTATATGGGCTTCATTCTCTATCAACCAATCCATCCCGATAATCACATCAAATTCACTAAACTCGATCGGAATCAAGTCCAAATTGAAGACTACATCTTCAATCACTAAAGTGCAGTTTCGATATACATGATCTACTTTAACTAGAGTATTACTAGCAGTTTCAATATCTAGTACAGCAGATAGCTTTGACAATGGCATGGCAAGTTGTTGTGCAAACATAGTAGATACAAACGACCTATTGGCACCCGAGTCAAATAATACTCTTGCAGGTAAAGAGTTTACAATAAACATACCCGTGACCACCTCCGGGTTTTCCCTAGCCTCCTCTGCAGTGATTTGAAATGCACGAGCCGGTGCCCTTTGCGACTGACCCCGACCTCGGTTAACTGAACCACCGCTTGAACCTCCTGAAGATCGTGTTGATGTTGGAGCAGCAACTGCTGGAGTATTCTTTCGACAATTCCGACTATAGTGCCCCCATACTCCACACTTATGGCAAGCATCAGATCTCCGTGGGCATTCATTTTGAAAGTGGCCCAACTCTCCGCAGCAGAAACACGCACGCCCGTTGGTGCACTTGCCGAAGTGTTCCAGATGACACTTGTTACAATATTGCGGTTCGGTGTTGATAGAGTAAGCACGTGCGCGACCAGAAGAACTAGACTGTCGACGGAAGGATTGTTGCGGCGAGTACTGCGATGATCGTGAAGAACCAGAATAACCTCCTTCGCGTTGGCGTTTCGGTGGTGAAGGTTGAGTTGGGTTGACTGAAGCGGCAGCGGACCCCATCACGTATCCCGACATACCCAAGATCTGTTCCACATTCCTGGCGGCCTCCAGTAAACCAGCAAACGTGGGGTAGCGTACATTACTCATCACCCTTCGAATCTCCAAATCAAGACCAGCCTCAAACCTGGTCACTTTCCTCTCCTCGGTATCCACTTGATGAGGCGCGAACAAACTCAGCCTCGTAAACTATACAGCATACTGGGACACAGACTTAGTCCCCTGTACCAACGTCATGAACTTTGCTTCAAGTCTTCGGCGCTCATCGGCCGGGCAATATTGTTGAGTGAAGATTTCAGTAAACTCAGCCCATGTCATAACAGATACTTTTTCCATAGTTAACGCATTCACCATCGAGTTCCACCACATTACTGCATCCTTGGTGAACATTGCAGTAGCGAACCGGACCATATCCTTCTCAGCACAATCGCTGATTCGGAATGTCCGTTCAGTGGCTGTTATCCATTCCAGAGCGGCGACAGCGTCACCCAGTCCATTAAATTCAACTGCTCCATTTC
>JAANYP010000967.1:0-140420 GCA_020465985.1 Centrapalus pauciflorus
AATGTTTTTAGCTCAATATTCTCCTCTTGGATTGTTTCAACTGTCTTCTTCAATTCAGCATTTTCTTTATCTAAATTTGCATTATGTGCCTGAATTTCACCTATTGCCTTTGTTAGGCTCAGGATTTGGACATGTTGGAAATCCACTCGAGATTTGAGTTGAAGAAACTGCTGATGTTCAGCATAGGCGGTAGATGTGGATGGAATGGACTGAATGGGAGAAGGGTTGAATGGTGGTGGAATATATGGCTCATGAGGTTGAGGTGGTGGTGATGGTGGAGCTGTGGTTTGAGGTTGGGTTTGGGGAACTTCTGACTGACTGGCGGATGAAGACCCTTGCATGAACCGATGACGTTTGGCCCTTTGCCTCGTCAGTAGTGGAGCATCATCTTCTTCTTCAAAATCCGAATCTTCAGATTCCCTGGCCTCTCGCCTTCTCGAACCACCTTCATTGATGATCAAACGTGAACCATAAGTTCCAATTTGAACTTGAGGTTCTGCAGACACAGATTCTGGAGCTTCAACTTCGATATCCTCCAGGTCTTCTGAGTCTGTAGCGGATGATGACTCATCATTGCCAGTCTGCTCTGGCACATATTCATCAACATCTCTGAATATATCATCTGTATCTACCGGGGGACTAAGCAGCTCATCTACTAACGCTGCTGCAACATCTTCATTTGCATGTGGACCAGATGCCCATATTTCCTCCAATGTTTGAGCAATCTGCTCGGACTCGGGGATTGAATCGCGAACGGCACTTGAAGTCCCTGCTTCCTGTGCTTGTGGCTGGTCATTCGTAGTAGGCCTGGATGCCTGAATCTGAGTCGCAGATTGTCTTTGTCTTCTCCTTGGATCACTTGGACGCGCACGAAGCTGTTGTTGTTGTGGACGTTGCTGTTGTTGTTGTGGTTGTTGTTGTTGCTGACGAGGCTGAACTTCTACTTCACATGCCCAGTTGGCATTATCAGGTGCCACAAAGTTCCTGTCTAAGACAGCTCCAAACAACGGACGAGCAACAGGAACAGCCAATCTTCCTCGGTGTGAGGAACAGTCAGAATAGATACGCTTCTCCATAACATTGACGGTCAAAGAATCATTTGATTGTGGCAGACTTGGCAAAAAGTGGCGTATCAACATCATCACGAACCTCGGATACAAAAGGAACCTTTCTCTCTCAGGAGCCGTGATTTGATGGATAAATTCCGAGAAAATCAGCTGCGAGAAACTAAACTTCTTATTGTATACCATCGCGATCATTGCTGATTGGATTTTTGATACTATATAATCAAAACCAGCTTTCTTCGGTGCAAAACAGACCATGAAGACATGCACCAAGAATCTCCATTGCCCAATCAGGCCACTCTTCATGTATGACGACTTTGTCACATCTAGACTGTAACCCATTCGTTGAAAAGCCGCTTGCCTAATACTTAGAGGAAAGTCAATAGGCCCAGACTCCTCTTCCTCAGATCCTAGCTGCAACACTTGACGCAGCATATCGGCAGAGAATACCAACGGTTGCCCTGCGATCCTTGTTCTCAGCACTGTCGGGGTGACAGAGCAGTCAACTTGTAAGTGATCATAGAACTGCCGCACATATGAGATTACAATCGGAATGTTCTGAAACAAAGCGTAGCTAATTCTGGATTCAGCTAAGAAGTCCAACACTTCACGAAAACCCTGCGCCTCAGGGATATTATTATCTGGATTAAGAACCATATTGTGCTTGGGAACAAAAGCACGAAGCGCCATATCTGCACAATACATAAAATTGTTAGATTATTATTAAAAATCAATAAACTTGTTTAAATTCAAATTTGTTTTATCTTGTATTTGATTAAATACAAAATCTAACACAATTAAATTTCCACAAGTTTAATAAAATTTAAATTCAACAAAATAAATGAAGTACAGATTCGAGAGTAACAGATTCGAAGTGCCCATATTCGAATGTAATGGACAGATTCGAATATACCCTATTCGAGTCTGATGGACAGATTCGAATATACCCTATTCGAGTCTGATGGACAGATTCGAATATCTGGTCATCTCGAATCTATTGATAGATTCGAGAAACCCATGATCAGATTCGAATGTCCATTATCAGATTCGAAAGGCCGACACCCCTTTTTCAACAAAAATCCAAGATTTTAACCATTTTGAACTAGGTAAATCACATATTTTAGTTCAACTAAGTTCTAATCACTGATTTATGCCTTTAATTTGATATTTTATAGGTCCTAACTTAGTTATTTAAGAATAACCCTATTTGGACCAATAAAACATCAAAATGTGATGTTTAAGCCCAAATTTGTGTATTAAACCACCAAAATCTTGTACAATCATGTTGCTTATACCTAGATTTGAAAGTAGAATCGACCACAAAAGCTTTAGAATCGACGAAATGTCGTTTAGTGGAAATACGATAGACTCGAGAATATAGATTCGAAATCGCCACAGATAGATTCGAGAGTATAGATTCGACAACAGTAAAGTAATAAATGACTTCACTATTGACCTATATATACTAACTACCTTCGAGTCTATGCAATTTCGAGTCTACTGACAGATTCGAAGTATCTCACATTCGAGTCTGTCTTAGATTCGAAATTTCCAACACTTAGAAAAATTTCGGAAAATTTTGAAATAATTTCAACTTTTTCCAACTATTTTCTACTGTGTAGTGTAACCAGATAAACTATGCCAAATCTTTTACCCTAAGCTCAGATATTTCACGCATTGTATATTTTATTCAACTTTGAATGCACCCTCAGTAACTTTTGACCTTTTACCTAAGTAAAAACTAAACTATACTAAAATAAAATAAAATAAACTAAGGTAAAAATAAAATTAAAATAAAATAAAATAAAATAAAATAAAATAAAATTTTGACTAAAAAATTTAATCTAGACTTAAATTATAAAAATAAGTTTACAAGCTAAGCTAAATACCAAACAACATATTTTTGGTGAGTATAGTCTAAGAAAGGTTCAATCAGATAGCGATGTCCGATACTAACTTTCAGTACTTAAACTTTCACACTTAGGAATTTTTTGAATTACTTTGATTGTTTGTCGTGACATACCCACTTAGCCGATTGTTGGTATTTTACCCTGTTAAACACTCTACATTTCGGAATATCCCTTGGCCTTTTTATTTATCAGGAAATTATCTTACGTGACTCAGACATAGACATACTTTTATGATCAAGGCACACAGACAAAATTCTAACTTGTTGGTATTTGCAAACTTTCTTTAAAAGACAAACATCGGACACAGGTCTGTATTCTCATACAACAAAGTGTCTAAGTTCGACTTAAGGTTTAACTTTAAAGTTAGCAGATAGCGGTGACAGGTCTGTACTGACGTACAACAAAGCGACATGTCTGCTAACCCGAATCTAAACAGAGACAACAGGTCTGTACTTACGTACAACAGAGTTGCATGTTTTCGACTCTCAGTTTTTCATGATATTTCTATTCTTTCCATTTTCAGACGTATTTGATGTTGCTATACATCCCCAGAAAGTTTGCATACCTCATTTAGACTCAATGTTTGTATGTCTTGTACATAAAAATTAAGACCGATTGGTCATACATCTAAGCTAGTGACACGCTTGACTTTTTCTAGAATATTTTATTAGCCTTGAGATTCCCTATATGTATTATGCCTACCAACACATCAAACTAAATAAAGTATAACACTTAGGATTTAGTTGCATTATGTGTGAAAGCCTAAACACTTAGAGTCTGTAATGACGGTGCTAATTTTCGTCACTTTGAACCTATGTATCTAAGACTTAACTCCTTTTCTGATATTCTCTTTTTTTGTATTTTTGTAATTTTCTCTCTTTTTTCTTTTGTTTTTCATAGCATAACGCATTAAACTAAGCTAATCTACTGACTTACTAAAAATAGAAACTTACTAAAAATAGTAACTAACTAAAAATAGAAACTTTCCTAAATTAGAAACTTTCCTAAATTAGCAGACTACTGAAAAAGAAAGAAATATAACAACTATAAAAGGAAATAAAATACTACTAAGGTCAATTTACTCTGGGTTGCGCATTCCATTAAGTTGAATTAAATACTCAAAACGTGACTTATCAAACGCTTTGGTAAATAAATCAGCATTATTATCTTCAGTTGCCACCTTTACCAGTTTGATCAAGTTCTTTTCAGCACAATCACGAATAAAATGATGCCTTATGTCTATGTGCTTTGTTTTACTGTGTTTAACTGGATTATTTGTTATCGCAATAGTAGATTGATTGTCTATCCTAATTGGAGTTTGAGTGTAAGCCAAACCATAATCCCGCAATTGTTGTTGTATCCACAGAACCTGTGAACAGCAACTACCAGCAGCTACATACTCGGCCTCGCACGTTGACACGGCTACCGATGTTTGTTTCTTGCATTGCCAGGATACCAGTCTCCCTCCGAGGAACTGACAACCTCCAGTCGTTGATTTGCGCGTCAAGCTGCATCCTCCGTAGTCAGAATCTGTGAACGCTTCCAACTCTAGATCTCCCTCCGCGTGATACCAAAGTCCCAGCTTCGGTTTCGACTTGAGGTATCGTAGAATCCGCTTCACAGCTTTCATATGCATCTCCTTCGGATTCGCTTGAAACCTAGCACAAATACAAACAGCAAACATAATATCAGGTCTTGAAGCAGTTAAATACATAAGTGACCCAATCATGGCCCGATATAAAGTCGGATCCACATCGGTATCACCATCAGTACCCGGCCCGAGATTGTGATTCACTTGAATCGGCGTGCTGAAATGGGCAGTCAACTTTGTTCCTTCCATCCCAAACCGTTCCAATATGTCATAGACATACTTGGTCTGATGGATAAACATGCCTTCCTTCTTCTGGTCAACTTGTAACCCCAAAAAGAAATTCAACTCCCCCATAGCACTCATCTCGAACTTAGACTTCATAACCTTCTCGAAATCTTTGCACATCTGTTCGTCTGATGATCCAAAAATGATATCATCTACGTACACTTGTACCAAGATAAAATGATCTCCTTTTCTCTTTACAAATAGAGTACTATCTATCCTACCCCTCTCAAAGCCATTTTCTAAAAGATGGTTGGATAGAGTCTCATACCATGCCCTAGGTGCCTGATGTAATCCATAAAGAGCCTTATCTAATCGATATACTCTATCAGGATATTTAGGATCTGTAAACCCGGGCGGCTGTTCTACATACACCAACTCCTTCACTTTCCCATACAGGAAAGCACTCTTAACATCCAGTTGATATACCTTAAATCCCTTGAAGGAGGCAAAAGCTAAAAACAACCTAATTGCTTCTAACCTTGCTACTGGTGCAAACACTTCATTGTAATCGATTCCCTCCTCTTGGTTGAAACCCTTTACAACTAATCTTGCCTTGTTGCGCGTGACTATACCCCGATCGTCTCTTTTGCACTTAAAAACCCATTTGGTTCCTATTGCAATCTCCCCTCGAGGTAACGGAACTAACTCCCACACTTCTAGTTTCCTAAATTGTGAAAGTTCTTCCTGCATCGCTTCAACCCAAGAGTTGTCCTTAAGTGCCATTTGCACATTTTTGGGCTCTACTTGCGATATGAAACACGAATATAGACAAGTATGATATGCCTCGGAGTCGTTTATCATCGACAACAACACAGTGTTGTTATTTACACTACTCCGAGTCCTCACACCCTCGTTAGGATTTCCTATGATGCTATCTATAGGATGGTTCTTGTTAATCCTAGAGGTCTCTATTTCGTCTACCCTTAGATTATCTCCTAAGTTGGATCCTATTTCACCTAAAGGGGGAACAGGCTCAGCTTCCACATTCTCTTCCTCACGGACGTTTTCCTCAGAGGCAGAACTTGATGCTTGAGTCTGATTCTCAGTATTAGGTTCTTCTGGATTAGCAACTTCTGGAGACCCATCTACAGTCGCAGTAGGCTCGGACGTAGATTCGAACGTGGTCCTTGGAAAAATATGGCCATCGTCATTTAGGTGCAACGTCGCCATGTCTTTATCGATTGTACCTGCAGTATCATCCAAAGGAATGTTAAATGACTCAAATAACTTATCATAGTCAAATATCCATTCCGGACCAGTTTGGGGTTCATGTGTATAACTTGTGACTTCAATATTATACACAATCTCCACAGTACCACTCCTTTTGTTAAAAACCCGTTTGTTTGGTGAGTTTGGCACATAACCTAGGAAGTATCCTTCGTCAGCCTTTTCACCAAACTTCGGTTGATGTTTTGTTCTTAAAAGTGTGCATGGTACTCCAAACGGTTCGAATCCAGTTAAGTTAGGTGGCCGTTTATTCAAAATTTCATAACATGTTTTGTTCAATGATTTGACTGTAAGGACTCTATTTAAAATATGGCACGCGGTATTCACTGCCTCCCCCCAAAACATGGTAGGAAGCTTTGAATCCGAAAGCATGGTCCTTGCAGCCTCAATCAATGTTCTGTTTTTACGTTCGGCCACCCCATTCTGTTGAGGTTCATATGGTGCACTGAATTGATGCACGATGCCCTTTGATAGGCAATATACACCAATTACAGAGTTTTTAAATTCAGTCCCATTATCACTACGTATATTTTTAACCCTTGTTCCGTAGGAGTTTTCCACTTGGTCTAAGAACCCGATGAGCTTTGTTGCCGTCTCGTCCTTCGTACCTAAAAAGAAAACCCATGAAAACCGTGAGTAATCGTCAGTGATAACTAAGCAAAACCAACTACCTCCTATACTCCTTTTGTTGATAGGGCCGAAAAGGTCCATATGCAACAAATCGAATGTCGAGGTTATGGAATTCAGCTTCTTGGACTTGTGTGTCTTTTTATGTTGCTTGCCCTTCATGCACGGTAGACACTTATCCTCAAATTGAAAGCTCTTCAGAGGCACACCTTGCACCAGACCATTCTTCGTTATGTAGTTCATTTTCCTTAGGTGCAAATGAGCCATGCGTCTGTGCCACAAAACCGATTCTGTCTCTGAAGCTTTTGATAGTAAGCAGATCGGACCCATCGAATTATCTGGCTTGTTCATGTCGAGCATGTACAAGTCATTCTTCCTTGGAGCCCGCATCAATATCCAATCTTCAGGTATCTTGAATCCCGGCTTTAGCACTAACGCCTCAGTGTCAGTAAATAACACCGAGTTCTTCTTATCACAGATTTGAGATACACTAATGAGATTATGAACCAGTTTATCAACGTGATAAACTTGATCCAATGTAATCGTCCCATTAGTGACTTCTCCAGTTCCAGTGATATTTCCTCCTTTGTTGCCCGCGAATGATACAAATCCCCTATTACCCCCCTTGAAGTCTGTGAGAAGACTTCTTTCCCCCGTCATATGCCTGGAGCAACCACTGTCGACGAACCACTTGTTGTTTGGACCGGTAGTTATCTCCTGCACATGAAAGAAAATAGGTTAGTTATCACGGGGAACCCAAGCCATGACTGACTTGGTAATACCATTCTCGTCCACATACTTGAACTCTTTCAAGTACCCATCTCGCCTTTCAGGTGACTTGGGCCTTTGAACTGAATTCTGTTGTGGTGCCGAGTGATTTAGATTCACTCTTTGCCTTTGAGTAGGCATTTGTTGTGGTGCTCTAGAATAAGTCTTATTATAATGCATTTCAGACTGTGATCCCTGAGCTTTTACCGGAACATATTGTCTAACAGGAGTATGTGACCTAACTGGAGTGTGTGACCTGCTAGGTGTGGTGCTCCTATAGACTTGTTGAGGTGCTGACCTAGATTGATTAAAGACACGATTCGGTGAATTTGTCCTAACCACTTCTTTTGGTCCAACCTTAACCGGTGGTTGTTTCACAACAGGTTTTGGTGCGGCCTGCACAGTTTTCTCGGTACTCTGAGAACTACTCGTGCTCGCCACAGTTGGTGAGGGCTTAACAGGTGTTGGATTCACTGTCTTAGGTGTAACATCAGCTTTCCTATTTGGACAGTGAGAAGCAACATGCCCTTTCTCGTGACATCTAAAGCAAGACATCTTATCCATGGACTTTTTGGTTGGTCCCTTAGATCTAGGTGTCTCACTGGTGTCTACTTCCTTTGGTACATCTATTGTGTCTGACTCTTCGACCTGGTCAGCCCATGAAATTTTCTGTTTTCCTGCAGGTGTTTCACTGGAGGAAGACACAAATTTCACTTTCTTGACCTTGACGGATGAGTCAGTCACCTTAGGTGTATTATCAACTTTAGGTTCAGGTGTCGGTTCAGGTAGGTCCTCTAAGTCTACTGAGTTGTCAGTTTTCTCCTGAGGCTGAGGCACATAGTTTGCATTGAACGGTGGAGGAATTTCATGAAAACCTAGACCTACAGGCTTCTTAGACTGTCTTTGGGCATCTAAGACTTTCCCTAGGTTTAGGCTCGAATTCCTAAACTTTTCCAGCTTGCTATTTGCCTCTGCTACCTTAACCTTGGTCTCAGCTAGCTCTATGTCCTTGTCTTTCAAACTTTTGGTCAAGGCCTCTACGTGCTCATACATAAGTTCTATCCTAACACACTGCTCACTCAGTTTGTCTTTTAGAACGATTACGTCTTGAGCATCAGCCTTAAGTTTTTCTTTTAAATCTTGTTTTATATCATTTAGGCTAGCATTTTCTATTTTTAAGTTTTCATTTTGAGCAGCTATGGTCTTATGTGAGTCTAAAACTAGATTTAACCTATCATTAGAACTAACACATAAAGCACATAATTCACGAAATAGAGAAATAGAAAGACTAACCTTAGAGTTATCAGATTCCACGTTGGCCATCTGAGCAGCAAACTCCAGCACGGTCTGATCATTCGCTTTCTCTACCCACATCGGACTGCTGTCCCTTGTGGTCTGCTCATCCTCTTCACAACCATTTTCCGTAACTTCAGCCATGAAAGCTCTAGCATTGGACTCCGGATGTGAACTCCAGTCATAGGAACCATCTAGCTGTCTGTCAGAAGTGACATTAGATATCAGACCCGCTAGATTGGCCTGACCAGATGAGGAACTCGGAAGGTATCTCTGTTGGGACTGACTTTGGTACTGTCCTTGATGCTGACTCTGCCCCTGGTATGTTTCTACCTTCGGTCTTTGACACTCCCTCGCGAAATGTCCCAATCCCTGACAGTTGTAGCATTTGACCTTGGACTTATCAAATCCTATCCCCTTGTTGTTCATCTGTAGATTCCTCCCAGTTCTCTTTATGAATCTCTTAACCCTCTGGGTTACCATGGCCAGTTGCCATTTCAGATCCATTTCCTCTAAGTCATCAGGGTCGACCTGATCGTAGTCTTCATCCCAAAGAGCCGGATCATTAATCTTCCCTTGAACGCAATTTCCGTATGCGGCCACAAACGAAGCAAGCAGATTCAGATGTTCTTCCGCCGACTTTGCGCTCATTGGCATCTTAGAATAGCTCTGACTGGTCGATGCCTGTTGGACTTGAGGTTGCGGTTCTTCCGATCTTCCTAACCCTAAGAACGCGCGATTCAGTGAGTCTTCGGACTCTGGTGGCGATGACGTTTCTCCGGTGAAAAACGCTGTAGCACTCTTCTGATCAGCTGTCACTGATGATTTTGATGTCTTTCCAAAATACATAGCCGGATTTTGGACTTGCTCGTAATCAGTCTCAGCCTTTATCATTTCGAAGTGATATGCCCTCAACGTTCCCACGATGTCATCCAGTGATTGAGCATAGTATTTATCTTCATTCAGCTTAATCATAGCCACATACATAGCCCATTTGGCCGGTAGGGCATCAAGAAGCTTGTTGTTCTTGTCTGTGTCAGAATACTCAATACCATGACTTTCAAGCTCTGTTATCAGATGATAAAATCGTGTGATAATATCATCCAACTGTTCATCCTTAAGAGCCTTGAAAATTGCAAACTGTTGGGTCAACAGCTCTGTACGCTTTCTACGTACCCGTGGATTACCCTCACACCTTTTCTGAAGAGACTCCCAAAGTTCTTTCGACGTCCTCTGAGTCCGAAATGTGTGCAAGATATCTTGAGGTAACGCCATTCGGATAATGGAGAAAGCTTTGTTTTCAGCTTCAAATAATTTCTTGTCATCTTCTTTCATCATTTGATATGACAAGACCTTTTGACGGCCTTCAACCTCAGAAACTGGTGGAATGTACCCTTCATCAATGCACACCCACATGCGCATATCGTTGAATCGTACAAAATCCGTAAATCTATCCTTCCACCAGTAGTAATCCTCAACTTTCATCAGCTTAGGTGGTGCATTGGCCTTCCCAACTTCGTGATCCATCTCAAGGAATTTCTGAAGGTTTGACATCTTTTCTGAAAGAATTTGAATTTGAACTTAATTAATTTAATTAGAAACTGATTTAAATTAACTTATTCGAATCTAGATAGATTCGAATCTAATTAATATTTAATCTTTTGAAATTAAATTCGATTAAGTCTTAAAAGTCAAGTAGATTCGAAATAATGTCAGATTCGAGGAACTCCCTAGATTCGAAGATATCACAGATTCGAAGGACTCTATAGATTCGAACACCCTTAGAATCGAAGGCACAATAGAATCGAAATTCAGCAGAATCGAAGCACAGAATCGAAACAGTATAGACTCGAAACAAACTCGAAACAGTATAGACTCGAGATCCAATTCGAATGTAATAACAGATTCGAAACACCACAGACTCGAAACTGACTGAAATTGACTCGAAAGGAGCGTATTTTGGTTAGACTCGAAAATAAAGTAAAACCCTAATTACCCCTATAGATTCGAGCGCCGCAAACTCGAAAAACGGCTAACACTTTGATTTTTTGACGTTTTATGGATTAAATCACTAATTTTCAAATGAAAAACAATGATTTCGACCAAAAACGTGAAAAACGACAAAATGTTTCCCGAATATGAATTTGCTAAGCTCAAAAACACGTTTTTGAGAGAAAAACCGTCCAACTAGCGTCAAGAAACCTAGAATGTATCTGATGAACACGAAGAACACCACGAACACTCCGTAGGCTCTGATACCACTTGTAAGGTCTACCACTGACAGATCTATCTAGACGCGGATCCGTTAACGAGTGCGGAATCCTCGTTGACGGTCAGACGGACAACTCTCAACCAACGGAAACCCGGAGACTATTAGACGCTGAACGAACGACACACGAACGATCCTACGTACTAATTCTCTCCGAAACGGGACTCACCTAGCTGATAAACTCGAGATCGCCTATTGCTTAATTCCTCACGAATTCTGCCAAAGGTCCGCTAATCATTCGAGTCTATCCCTAATTATAGACCCTGATTCGAGTCTGTTGTGGGCCAACCTCGAATCTGGCCTAAGGCCTCATTCGAATCTGTCCATCTGACAGATTCGAATCTAACCTATTCGAATCTAAGGATACATTCGAATCTATCACAGATTCGAATGTCTTCCTTTACATATTCGAATCTAACCAATACACTTAAACACTTACGTGATGAAACTTATGTTTTAACTAATGCTTGACATAATCTTTGACTTTTATGTTTGAACTTCTTGTATTATGTTACATCAAGTTCAAACACACAATCAATAACAGACAAACACATATTAAACATATATATCAAAACACTTGTTAATATTCAGAATATTACTTAAATCATAACGCAGATCGATTAGACTGCTATCGTCACACAGGGTGTACCAACAAATTAAGACCCATTGGTCATACATCTAAGTTAGTTACACATATGACTTTTTCTTGAATATTTTATTAGCTTTGAGATTCCCTTTGTGTATTATGTCTACCAACACATCAAACTAGAAATTGTATATCACTTAGAGTTTTAGGTGCATTATATGTGAAAGCTTAACACTTAGAGATTGTATCGATTGTGCTAATTTTTGTCACTTTGAACCTATGTATCTAAGACTTAACTCATTTTCTAATATATTTTTTTTTTCAGATTTTTATGGTTTTCCTTTTTATTTTCATAAATAAGAATAAGCTAATAAAATTACCTACTAACTTCCTATAAAATAACCTACTAACTTACTATAAAAAGAAAGAAATTCTACTTAGCTACTAAACTTACTATAAAAAGAAAGAAACTCTACTAACTTACTACTATAAAAAGAAATAAATTCTACTAAAGTCGAGTTACTCTGGATTACGCATGCCATTTGGTTAAACTAACAACTCAAAACGTGACTTATCAAAAGCTTTAGAAAATAAATCAGCATTACTATCTTCCGTTGCCACTTTTACCAGCTTTATTAAATTCTTTTCAGCACAATCACGTATAAAATGATGTCTTATGTCTAGGTGCTTTGTTTTACTGTGTTTTGGATTATTGGTTATAGCAATAGCAGACTGGTTATCTATCCTAATAGGAGTATAAGTATAAGTCAAACTGTAATCCCGCAATTGTTGTTGTATCCACAAAACCTGTGAACAACAACTACCATCAACTACATATTCGGGCTCGCACGTTGACACGGCTACCGAAGTCTGTTTCTTGCATTGCCAGGATACGAGCCTCCCTCCAAGGAACTGATAACCTCCAGTTGCTGACTTTCGATTCAAGCTGCAACCTCCATAATCTGAATCCGTGAAAGCTTCCAATTCCATATCACCATTCGCGTGAAACCAAAGTCCCAGCTTCGGTTTCGACTTGAGGTATCTAAGAATCTGCTTCACAACTTTCATATGCATCTCTTTTGGATTAGCTTGAAACCTAGCACAAATACACACAACAAACATTATGTCAGGTCTAGATTCAGTTAAATACATAAGTGACCCGATCATGGCCCAATATTAAGTCGGATCCACATCAGTATCACTTTTTGTACCTGGTCTGAGATTGTGATTCACTTGAATCGGTGTGCTAAAGTGAGCAGTCAGCTTGGTTCCTCCATCCCGAAGCGCTCTAGAATGTCGTAGACATACTTCGTCTGATGGATAAACATACCCTCCTTCCTCTGTTCAACTTGCAAACCCAGAAAGAAGTTCAGCGTACACTCTGTCTGGATACTTTGGATCTATAAACCCGGGCGGTTGTTCAACGTACACCAGTTCCTTCACTATGCCATAGAGGAATGCACTTTTTACATCCAACTGATAGACTTTAAATCCTTTGAAGGATGCAAAAGCTAGAAACAAAACAGATTCCCTCAAGCCTTGCTACTGGCGCAAATACCTCATTGTAATCGATTCCTTCCTCTTGGTTGAAATCCTTTATGACAAGTCTTGCCTTGTTGCGAGTCACAATACCCCGATCATCTCTCTTGCACTTAAAAACCCACTTGGTTCCTATTGCAACTTCTCCTCGAGGTAACGGAACTAACTCCCACACTTCAAGTTTTCTGAATTGTGACAGTTCTTCTTGCATCGCTTTAACCCAAGAATTTTCTTTCAATGCCATTTGCACATTCTTCAGCTCTACTTGTGAGATGAAACATGAATACAGGCAAGTGTGAAAAGCCTCGGAGTCATTGATCATCGACAACAACACTGTGTTGTTATTTAAACTACTCCTAGTCCTCACACCAACATTCGGATTTCGTATGATACTCTTCCTTATTTATTCTCGATGTTTCAATCTCATCGACCCTAAGATTATCTCCTAAATTTGATCCTATTTCACCTAATGGAGGAACGAATTCAGACGCTACATTCTCTTTCTCATGAACAGTGTATTCGGAGTTAGAATTTGTAGACTGATTATCGTTTGTAGGCAAATCTGAATCATTCTCATCTGGAGATCTATTTTCTGTCGTTGTAGGCTCAGAAGTTGATGGAAAGCTTGTCTGTGGAAAACCTTGACCGTCGTCATTCAGATTTAATGACGATAAGTCATGTTCGATTGTACCTGCATTTCCATCCAAAGGAATGTTAAATGATTCAAACAGTTTGTCATAATCAAAAATCCATTCTGGACCAGTTTGGGGTTCATGTGTATAACTTGTTACGTCAATGTTATACACAATCTCTACCATACCATTTGTTTTATTAAAAATCCTTTTGTTCGGTGAGTTAGGCACATAACCTAGGAAATAACCTTCGTTGGCCTTTTCACCAAACTTAGGTTGATGTTTGTTTTCATTAATGTACACAGTACCCCAAACGGTTTGAAGCCAGTTAAATTTGGTGGCCTTTTATTCAAAACTTCATAACAGGTTTTGTTCAATGATTTGACAGTAAGGACCCGATTTAAAACATGACAAGCAGTATTCACTGCCTCCCCCCAAAACATGGTAGGAAGCTTTGAATCCGAGAGCATGGTCCTTGCTGCCTCAATCAAAGTCCTGTTTTTCCGTTCTGCCACCCCATTTTGTTGTGGCTCATAAGGTGCACTAAATTGATGCACTATGCCTTTTTGAAAGGCAATATACACCAATTACTGTGTTTTTAAATTCCGTTCCGTTATCACTCCTGATACGTTTTACCTGCCTCCCATAGGAGTTTTCGACTTAGTCTAAGAACCCGATTAACTTTGCAGCTGTCTCGTCCTTCGTACCTAAAAAGAAAACCAATGAAAATCGTGAGTAATCATCAGTGATAACTAAACAGTACAAACTACCACCTATACTCCATTTGTTGATTGGTCCGAACAGGTCCATATGCAACAAATCGAAAGTGGCAGTTATATAGAGTTCTGAGTCTTGGACTTCTGTTCCTTCTTGTGTTGTTTTCCTTTCTTGCACGGTACACACTTGTCTTCAAACTGAAAACTATTCATCGGAACACCTTGCACCAGTCCAATTTTAGTGATGTAGTTCATTTTTCTTAGGTGCAAGTGTGCCATGCGTTTGTGCCATAAAATTGATTCGGTATCTGAAGCTTTACATAGAAGACATATTGGTCCAATCGAAGAATCCGGTTTATTCATGTCCAGCATGTACATGTCATTCTTCCTTGGGGCCCTCATCAGTATCCACTCTTCAGGTACTTTAAATCCCGGTTTTAGCACTAACGCCTCAGTATCAGTACTGAGTTCTTCTTATCACAGATTTGAGATACACTAATGAGATTCTGATCAAGTTGATCAACGTGGTAAACTTGATCCAGTTTGATAGTCTCATTAGTGACCACTCCAGTACCAGTGATATTTCCTCCTTTATTTCCAGCGAATGATACGAATCCCCTGTTCCCTCCCTTAAAGTATGTGAGTAGACTTCTTTCCCCAGTCATGTGCCTAGAGCAACCACTGTCGACGAACCATTTGTTGTTTAGACCTGTAGTTATCTCCCACACATGAAAGAAAAGAGGTTAGTTATCACGGGGAAACCAAGCCATGACTGACTTGGTAATACCATTCTCATCCACATACGTGAACTCCTTCAAATAACCATCTCTCCTTTCAGGTGACTTGGGTGTTTTACTGAGAGCCTGTTGTGGTGCAGAGTGATTTAAGTTCACTCTCGGCCTTTGTGTAGGCATTTGCTGTGGAGCCCTTGAATAATTTTGATTATAAGTCATTTCTGAGTGATATCCCTGGGCTCTACCTGGTGTCTGATGTCTTACAAGAGTGTGTGACTTAACCGGAGTGTAAGCTCTTCTAGGTGTACTACTTATATAATTTTGTTGAGTTCCTAGCCTAGATTGATTAGGGAGTCTATTCGGTGAATTAGTCCTAACCACTTCCTTTGGTCTACCTGAAACAGGTCTTTGTTTCACAGCAGTCTTTGGTGTGGCTTGCAACAGTTTCTCAGTGTTTAGAGAACCACTTGTGCTTGCTACACTTGGAGAGGGTTTATGTTGTTCCGGCTTTCCAATTTTAGGTGTAGATTCTACCTTCCTATGTGGACAACTAGAAGCAACATGTCCCTTTTCATGACATCTAAATGCGTGCCCATTGACTTAGGTGTCTCACTAGTGTCATGTTCTTTCGTCTCAACTATAGTGACTGTTTCCTCTTTCTGATTATTAAAGTCAGGTTTGGCTTCTCCTACAATCTTATCACTAGAAGATGCGGCACAAATTTGACTCTCTTAATCTTGGCATTGTTATTAGTCACCATAGTTTCTTTATCCTTAACAGATTCAGACACAGGTCCAGATGCGACCTCTGATTCAACTAGTTTATCAGTTTTATCCTGAGGCTGAGGCACATAGTTATCATTGAAAGGTGGAGGACTCTCATTATACCCTAAACCTACTGGTTTCATAGACTGACGCTGAGCATCTAAGATCTTCCCTAGGTTCAGTGAAGAGTTCCTAAACTTTTCCAGTTTACTATTCACCTCTGCAACCTTAACCTTAGCTTCAGCTAGCTCTACCTCCTTAATCTTAAGCTCTTTGGTCAACGCCTCAACATGCTGATACATTAGTTCTATTCTAACACACTGCTCACTCAACTTGTCTTTTAGAACTATGACATCTTGTGCATCTGCCTTAAGCTTATTCCTAAGATCTTCTTTTATATCTAAGAGGCTATCATCGTCCGATTTTAAGGATTCAATTTGAGCAGTTCAATTACTATGTGTTTCTAGCACTAAATTTAATCTATCATTAGAAGTAGCATAGAAAGCACATAAATTGCAGAATGTAGAAGAGTTCAGAATTACCTTTGCGTGAGCAGATTTCACGTTTGCCATTTGTGCAGCAAACTCTACAATTGTCTGACTATTTGACTTCTCCACTAGCACAGGACTTGAATCACTCTGGTGTCTGTCCTTTGCTTCTTCCTCTGCTCCGACACTTCCAATCTCTGTTACTTCAGCCTGGAAGGCTCTAGCGTTAGACTCTGGATGTGTACTTCAGTCGTATGTTCCATCAAGATGTCTGTCAGATGTGACATTCGTTAACAGACCAGTTATGTTTGCATGATTACCTGAACTACCCGACTTATATCTCCCCTTGATTGATTCTGGTATTGATTTTGGTAGTTCTCAACTTTAGGTCTTTGACACTCTCTAGCAAAATGTCCTAACCCCTGGCAGTTGTAGCACTTAACATTGGATTTGTCGAATCCAATCTTATTGTTGCTGACATTTAGATTTCTGCCCGTCCTCTTCATGAATCTCTTGACTCACTGAGTCACCATGGCCAGTTGCCATTGATGATCCATCTCCTCTAAATCATCAGGATCTACCTGATCATAGTCTTCATCCCATAGAGCAGGATCGTTGATTTTCCCTTGAACGCAATTGCCGTAGGCGGCCACAAATGAAGCCAAAAGATTTAGATGATCTTCTGCTGATTTTGCGCTCATCCGCATCCTTGAGTATCCTTGAGACGTAGATGCAGACTGAGTTGGCTTTTCTTCCGGTCTGGAGTACTGTAACATCCTTAGATTTAAATTGCTGTAATTGAGGTTTAATTAGAAGAAATTTTAAATTAATGTAATTTAAGTTGAATTATGAAAGTTGGTACGAAATTTGGATTGATTATAAAGTTGGTTGCATATTATGGAAATTTAGAATTTTTAATTTTTAAGTGAAAATAATTATTAAAGATAATAAATAAAAGATA
Source organism: Centrapalus pauciflorus (assembly GCA_020465985.1). NCBI lineage: Eukaryota > Viridiplantae > Streptophyta > Magnoliopsida > Asterales > Asteraceae > Centrapalus > Centrapalus pauciflorus. The sequence goes on from JAANYP010000967.1 coordinate 17,455, forward strand.
GAATTCTTTTATTTCATAAAATTAGTATTTTAATGGAACCGGATAAGTTGAGGGATTAAAGATGGCAAAGTTGAAAAAGGTGGAATAAAAGGGTAGAAGTCTTTTATTCATCTCATTTTTCACCAAACTCCTTCTCTCACTAACTCAAACTCTCTCTCTCGGCTCTCTCTCTAAAAACGATCAAAGGTCACAAAAGTTGGAATTTAAGGCTAAAAATCAAGATTCAAGTTACTTAGACGAATCTATAAACACTGCAATCGAAGATTTAAGGTAATAATTCTTTAAATTTCGAATTTGGGAGCATTTTGGTTCGGTTTTTGATAAAATCCGAAACATAGAAATTGGAGTTGCAAAAGTGAATGCATGTTAGATATTGTTGTTGATTCTTTTAAATCTGGTATATAAGATGCTATATATTGAGTTTCAGCTTCTGATTCAAGCTAAAGTATGGATTTGAGGATTTAATGTGTGTTTTAGTGTGTGTGGGTCGATGGTTTTGATGAAAGGGTCAAAAAGGATTTGAATTGGTATGTAAATGTGTTAATATTACTGTTAAAATGGTTGGAATTAAGTGTATTTATGTTGACATAAATTATTCCATACAATGAATTAGTACAAAAATGATGGAAATTAAATCTGGAAAATATCAAAACTGCACTGCTATGAACTCGGATGTCCGAATTCGGATCTGGCAGGAACTCGGATCCGGTCCGAATTCGGATAGGATCCGAACTTCTAATGTTCAAGTAAAATAAATTTCTAAGTATTGAAAATCGGTTGGGGTCCGAATTCAGGTGTTGACCGAATTCGGATGTGGTCCGAGCTTGGCATAGGGGTTCGAATTTATATATTTCGAATTTGTGTTGGTCCGAACTTATAATGGGATCCGAATTTACATGGATTCGAACTTAATATGGGGTTCGAACTTGGTTTGGTTTGAACATAAATGGAATCGAACTTATATGAAATTTGAATTTTATATGTGATCCGAAATTGAAGGGACCGAATTGGAACTTGATGGGGTCCGAATTCGGACATGGACCCGAATTTTGGGTCAAATATTGCAAAACTTATAAATTACGTTTTATGAAATTAAACAAGTTATTGACACAATGTGATGTTACAACTGACTTACAGGTCCCTTGTGGTGTTGTTTAACCCACAGTGGGTACTTTGTGGATCCGGTTGAAATTCCGAGGAGAGATAAGATAATTTAATGTTTAATAACGCACCCCACTGTGAGTACATATGATTTCACATGTTTATATCTGCTTTATGATTGCTATTGCCTGCTGAGACATGTTGCTTCATTTTTCGATTGGAATTCTACTAACTTGCGTAGATTTAGATGCACATTCACATTTGTTGCATTGTCCGTTCATTTGTTGTGCATCTAACGATGGACCGGTGGGTCGCATCTGTTACTCCGATGTTACTGCGCTATATGACCCGGAGCTGATCCCTCCGAGGTTCTGGTAGGCAGTATGTCATCCCCGATGTTATGTCTGTCTCAGATGGTTGGGTTTCATACCGAGCTTTGGGCTCGTAGGAGCGACGGCTCATGTGTGTCGTACTTTGTGTACGTGGAGAGTGCACGATGTGTGTCATCGGTGCTACTCTTGTGGGCATCATAAGGATTTATAAATGTGTAAATCTGTGTATTCACTAAGCATTCGCTTACCCCTCAGTTGTTTTTATTTTTACAGGAAAGGGTAAATCAGCTGCCGGACCTTCTAGTTAGGTCGTGTGAAGACTTGGAAGACTTGATACTACATAATCGGTAATTGTGATTCGGGACAATATTGTAATATGTTTAGGATGAATGTAATAAAGTTGAGTTTGTAGACTTAGTATTGGAACCTTGTAGCACCGTAGGGTGTCTGACTGTAATTGTAACATTTTATTTTGTATTTTAATGCTTCCGCACTTGTTTAAGTATTCAGATCATTATGTAATTAATCATGTGGTGTATAATCCTGGGTGCATTGGTAATTGGGTTTATTGTGGCAAGGGTGTCACACGAGATGTAATCAGAGCAGTAGTTTGAGATTCAAGTGTCCGTGAGGTCTTGGTCTCAAACATTAAGTGATGACTTGTAGTGATTTTAAGTAATGATTTGAACTAAGATAGGTTACGATCTAGTAATCATAAGAGATTGACTATCATACGAGACAAATGGATGGTGTCTTTAAATAAATGACATGTTACTAAACAAGTTATATGTTTTATATTTTCAGAACATGTCTGGAGGAAGAATGACACCCGAAGAAACAAGGGAGATGATGCTAGCCATGATGGCTGAGCAAAACAGGATGATTCAAGACCAGTTTCGGGCTCGAGATGAGGCCAAAGCTAAAAGAAAAGAAGACAAGAGAAAAGAAAAGAGGGAACATGAAAGGAATTGTGTTGTGGATAACATAAACCTTAGGAATAAAGCAAAATGTAAAGACAAGGGCAAGGAAAAAAAAATTGATTATGAAGCCAAAATTGATGAGAATTACATGAAATATGTAATTTGATCATTCAAGGACTGGCAACCACCAACGTTCTCTGGATCTCTGAGTTTTGAGGAATCAGAAATATGGATTACAATTATAGAACAGATCTTTACGGAGATGAATTGTAAGGATGAGTACAAGGTAATTTTTGGTTAAGGATCAATTGATCGGACAAGCCAAGAAATGGTGGAACTGTTGGAAAAAAAAAAAGAATTGGGATCAGAGTTGATTACTTCCTTTAGCTGGGAACAATTCAAGTTGTTGTTTAGTAGGCAATATGGTGAGCCTGATGTCGTACCTCATGTTGATCATGAAGAAAGAGCTATCAGAAAGATTGCAAATTCTAGAGGAGATGAATTAAATGGATCGTATTTGATGTCAAGGACAAATAAACGGGATAGATGTAAAAGATGTCGACATTGTAACCAATTTGGACATAAGGCTGACAAATGCCCAAGGAAGGCCGATGCTTGTTATAATTGTGGAAAAGTGAGTCATTTTAGCGGAGCTTGTAGATTTCGAACAAAGAGTTAGCATGTACTAACATTAGGTGATGAAACTATGAATGAAAAGTTCAACAAAGGAGATGAGATCTCTGAGATTATGGTTATAACTTTTGAACATTAATTGACGAGATTAGAAGAGTACTTTAAGTTTTTATATGTAATATTTTATCGAAGTTTTATGATTCCGAAGTTAACATGAACTTGAGTAATATGAAATGTTATTACTAATGTAGGTATAATCATGTTTGTGAATGAGAATACTCGAGTATATAAATAGGCATTATATAAATAGCTAAGATGGATTTTGAAGCTTTGAATTGGACAAGATGCTATGGATATCTTGGAATTTATGAACGAGTTTAGAAGTTGTAATAAACTTTAAGTTTGACCATAATGGGTTAAAGAATTGGAAATTTATTGTATTAATACCATATATGACATGTTCGAGGAATTGATGATAATTAGTTATGGTTATCATAAAGTATGTAGCATTAACTTTTATTAAGAGAAACTGTATGGTACATTTGTATTGTTATTTTAAAGCTTAAAAAGGTTTGTGATTAAGAACAACAGGATACGAACTGTTCATGAGAATTTTGGTGTAGTTGGAATTAAAGAGATTGATTCAATGTTGGTATATATGAATATTATACGAGGAAAACAAATCTAGAAATTATAGGGAAAGCATACAAGAGTATGATAATACATGGAAAATACATTTAACTTTTAGAGGGGAATATGAAATATACAATATAAGGTGTGAAGTTAGATATGTATGTGAACTATAATCAATTGGAAGGGAGATATAATGCTATATGAGGATAATAACACCTAATGAAATGGTGATTTAATCAATCATAAAAAGTTTAAAGAGACTTTGGACACTAACGAATTATGCTTGTAAAGCAATGAAAAGTCTAGTACTACGATTCCGAATCTAAGAAAGACCCGGAGGTGGTCATGAGTAGTGTATGATTTTAGTGACGGCTGATTATTTGTATCTACTACTTTTGCTCAACAAGTGTTGATGCCTTGGTCTAAGTTGTCTATTGTGATTAATGTTGAAACTGTTAAGTAACAAAATAGTCAACGTAGGTCATGTGTATCATGATTGTACTTTAGTGATTGAAGAGGTAGTCTTCCATAATGACTTGATTCCAATAGAGATCGGTGATTTGATATGATAATTGGAATAAATTGGTTGTGTATATGTGATGAAACACATGTAGTTTGCAATAAAGGAATAATAAAGATAACTACGCCGGAGGGACGGGAGACTTGTATATATGGAGATAGAAGAAGCGGGGAGCAATGTCTAATGATGATTGTTAGGTCCCGAAAGCTGATTGCTTAGGGCTATGAGTCTTGTTTGGTATGTGCTATTGATGCCAAGACTGAAGAGAAAACTGTGGCCGATGCGCCTGTTGTCCCAAATTTTTCCATATATGTTCCTGGAAGACTTGTCTGGTGTGTCACCTGAAAGACAAGTGAAATTCTGTGTTGACTTGATCCCTGGAGCTTCTCCAATAGCTTGTTATTCGTACTATCTTGCACCTACCGAAAATGTAAGAGATGGTGAAGCAACTTTAGGAGTTGTTGGAAAAGGGCTTCGTTAGATTAAGTTCTTTTCCATGGGGAGCCCGATCTTGTTTATAAAAACAAATGACGTCACAGTGAGAATGTGCATAAATTAACGTGATTTGAACAAATTGATTATAACGAATACGTATCCGCTGCCGGGAATTGGTGATTATTTGATCAGCTGCATGAGAGCTAATTATTTTGCTAAGATTCATCTACGAATGGGATATGATTAGTTGAAGTCCGAAGAGGGAACGTACTAAAAATGGCCTTCAAGGATAGTTATGAGCACTACGAGTCTCGTTACGACATTTTGATTAACTAATACCCCAGTTGTTATATGGACATTATGAATAGGGATTTGTAGACCGATGTTGGAACAATCGGTAATTGTAGTCATTGACAATATTCTGGAGTACTTTAAGTTTAAAGAAGAATAAGATATACACCTGAGAAAGTTGTTGGAACTATTGAGAATTTGGAAGCCGTCTCACACTGTCACTGAAATAAGAGGTTTTCTACGATTGGTAGATTGTAGATAACTTGATTAAATCGGTATACTTTATATATCAACTCGAGAAAGTTATTGTTGGAAAGACTTGCACAGATTTGCGTGAGTAAAGTTATTACTCTTTATGGTATTCTAGAATCGATTATGTCTGATTAGAAGAGTCGTTTCATTTACAAATCTTGGTTTGCTTTACAAGTGGGATTAGGTACACATATAGCTATGAGTATAGCTTACTAACCCCGACAGACGGTCAAAATAAATGGACTATTTTTACATTGGAATATATGATGAGATCATGTATTTTGGATTTAAGTACCAACTGAACCAGATCAATTGCTTTGATAAAAATATAAAACCCCTACATGTTGAAAAGAAATTGATAGAACTCTGGTGGATGAGCCTGTGTTATCACAGAAGTGTTATTATGATAGGAGATATAAACCGAACAGTTTTGAGATAAACGATTGGATATATTGGAAAGTATCACCGATGAGAGGTGTTACACGATTTGTGAAAAGAGGAAAGTTGGCTCCGAGATTCGTTGGACCATTCAGAATAATAGAGAAAGTTGGAAACCAGTCGTACCGTCTGGAGTTGCCTGAAGAGATGTCAGGCATACACCCAGTGTTCCATGTGGGGAACCTTAGGAAGTCATTCACTACTAGCAACGAGGATTGTGCTGATCACACTGAGCTGCAAGTCGAACAAAGACTTCGATACGTGGAGGAGCCGGAATGTGTGTTGGATATTAAAGTGAAGAAATTAAGAAGCAAGGAAATAGAGATGGTGCTTGTACGATGGAAGTATCATAAGGGAGCGAATCATACTTGGGAAGCGAAGTCAGAGATGTTGAAGAAATAGCCACAACTATTTGGATCCGTGTAACTTCGAGGACGAAGTTTGAGCGTGGTGGAGCCCATGCTGTAACATCCTTAGATTTAAATTGCTGTAATTGAGGTTTAATTAGAAGAATTTTTAAATTAATGTAATTTAAGTTGAATTATAAAGTTGGTTGCATATTATGGAAATTTAGAATTTTTAATTTTTAAGTGAAAATAATTATCAAAGATAATAAATAAAAGATAGAATTCTTTTATTTCATAAAATTAGTATTTTAATGGAACCGGATAAGTTGAGGGATTAAAGATGGCAAAGTTGAAAAAGGTGGAATAAAAGGGTAGAAGTCTTTTATTCATCTCATTTTTCACCAAACTCCTTCTCTCACTAACTCAAACTCTCTCTCTCGGCTCTCTCTCTAAAAACGATCAAAGGTCACAAAAGTTGGAATTTAAGGCTAAAAATCAAGATTCAAGTTACTTAGACGAATCTATAAACACTGCAATCGAAGATTTAAGGTAATAATTCTTTAAATTTCGAATTTGGGAGCATTTTGGTTTGGTTTTTGATAAAATCCGAAACATAGAAATTGGAGTTGCAAAAGTGAATGCATGTTAGATATTGTTGTTGATTCTTTTAAATCTAGTATATAAGATGCTATATATTGAGTTTCAGCTTCTGATTCAAGCTAAAGTATGGATTTGAGGATTTAATGTGTGTTTTAGTGTGTGTGGGTCGATGGTTTTGATGAAAGGGTCAAAAAGGATTTGAATTGGTATGTAAATGTGTTAATATTAGTGTTAAAATGGTTGGAATTAAGTGTATTTATGTTGACATAAATTATTCCATACAATGAATTAGTACAAAAATGATGGAAATTAAATCTGGAAAATATCAAAACTGCACTGCTATGAACTCGGATGTCCGAATTCGGATCTGGCAGGAACTCGGATCCGGTCCGAATTCGGATAGGATCCGAACTTCTAATGTTCAAGTAAAATAAATTTCTAAGTATTGAAAATCGGTTGGAGTCCGAATTCAGGTGTTGACCGAATTCGGATGTGGTCCGAGCTTGGCATAGGGGTTCGAATTTATATATTTCGAATTTGTGTTGGTCCGAACTTATAATGGGATCCGAATTTACATGGATTCGAACTTAATATGGGGTTCGAACTTGGTTTGGTTTGAACATAAATGGAATCGAACTTATATGAAATTTGAATTTTATATGTGATCCGAAATTGAAGGGACCGAATTGGAACTTGATGGGGTCCGAATTCGGACATGGACCCGAATTTTGGGTCAAATATTGCAAAACTTATAAATTACGTTTTATGAAATTAAACAAGTTATTGACACAATGTGATGTTACAACTGACTTACAGGTCCCTTGTGGTGTTGTTTAACCCACAGTGGGGTACTTTGTGGATCCGGTTGAAATTCCGAGGAGAGATAAGATAATTTAAAGTTTAATAACGCACCCCACTGTGAGTACATATGATTTCGCATGTTTATATCTGCTTTATGATTGCTATTGCCTGCTGAGACATGTTGCTTCATTTTTCGATTGGAATTCTACTAACTTGCGTAGATTTAGATGCACATTCACATTTGTTGCATTGTCCGTTCATTTGTTGTGCATCTAACGATGGACCGGTGGGTCGCATCTGTTACTCCGATGTTACTGCGCTATATGACCCGGAGCTGATCCCTCCGAGGTTCTGGTAGGCAGTATGTCATCCCCGATGTTATGTCTGTCTCAGATGGTTGGGTTTCATACCGAGCTTTGGGCTCGTAGGAGCGACGGCTCATGTGTGTCATACTTTGTGTACGTGGAGAGTGCACGACGTGTGTCGTCGGTGCTACTCTTGTGGGCATCATAAGGATTTATAAATGTGTAAATCTGTGTATTCACTAAGCATTCGCTTACCCCTCAGTTGTTTTTATTTTTACAGGAAAGGGTAAATCAGCTGCCGGACCTTCTAGTTAGGTCGTGTGAAGACTTGGAAGACTTGATACTACATAATCGGTAATTGTGATTCGGGACAATATTGTAATATGTTTAGGATGAATGTAATAAAGTTGAGTTTGTAGACTTAGTATTGGAACCTTGTAGCACCATAGGGTGTCTGACTGTAATTGTAACATTTTATTTTGTATTTTAATGCTTCCGCACTTGTTTAAGTATTCAGATCATTATGTAATTAATCATGTGGTGTATAATCCTGGGTGCATTGGTAATTGGGTTTATTGTGGCAAGGGTGTCACAAGTACCCTAAGAAAGCACGGCTCCCTGAGTCATCTACTTCAACTGGAGTCGATGTTTCACCCGTAAAGAATGTTGTAGCTGTCTTTAGTTCACTTGCCACTGAAGGTTTCGACTTCCCAAAATACATATCCGGATCCTGTACTTGTTCATACTCCCGTTCCTTATTCAGCAACTGAAAGTTATAGGCCCTCAGCGTTCCTATGACTCCTTCTAGAGTTAGAGTCTCATATTTGTCTTCATCATGCTTAATCAGCGCTACATACATCTCCCATTTTACTGGTAAAGCATCTAGAATTTTCTCAATCTTCTCTAACTCACGATACTCGACATCGTGATTGTCTAACTCAGTCAATAAGTGATAGAACCTGGTAGTGGTCTCATCCAGCTTTTCGTTTTTCAAAGCCTTGAAAATAGCGAACTGCTGCTTGAGTATTTCCATTCTACCTTTCCTAACCCTCGGATTTCCTTCACACCTTTTCTCCAGTGCATCCCACAACTCTTTCGCTGTTCGTTGATTTCGAAATGTGTACAAGATCTCCTGAGGTAAAGCCATTCGAATAATCAAGAATGCTCGGTTCTCGGCCTCATATAATTTCTTATCATCATCTGATTTGACAAGACTCGTTGACGTCCCTCAACTTCTGTTGTAGGTGGAATGTATCCCTCGTCGATACCAATCCACATTCTCATATCATTGAATCGAGCGAAGTCGGCGAACCTATCCTTCCACCAACAATAATCTTCCAACTTCATCAGCTTAGGTGGAGAATTTTCCTTTCCGACCTCGTGGTCCATCTAAACCTTTGTAAACTTGTCATTGTTTCGAAAATTCTTCAATTAAAACTTAATTATTCTAATTTGAAATTAATTTAAATTAGCCCTTTCGAACTTGTGTAGGTTCGAATTTGGTTAATTTTAAATATGTTTGAAATTAAATTCGAAATTAAGTTTGAACTCAACCAAATTCGAAATGATGACAAATTCGAAGATGTTGCCAAATTCGAATATTTAAATTCGAATATATGGAAATTCGAAAATGAGCAAATTCGAATCAATTAAATTTGAATTAAACCCTAAAATAACTTCGACAGGAGCGTATTTTCTGACAAATTCGAATTTCGAATAAACCCTAATACCCCGTATATGTTCGAGCGCCGCAAGTTCGAAAAACGGCCAAAAGTTCGATTTTTTCAACTTTTCAGATTAAACCAAAGTTTTTAGGATTAAAAACAATGATTTCGTCCAAAATGATGAACTAATGTGAACTTTTCTCCATTTTTTTGCTTGTATAACTCGAAAATATATCCAAAAACGTGATTCGACCGTCCAAAACCGTCAAGAAACCACAGATGTTACTTGTGAACACGAAGAACACCACGAACACCCTAATGGCTCTGATACCACTTGTAAGGTCGCCTGACTACGGATCCTATCTTGACGCGACACCAGCCAACAAGTGCGGAATCCTCGGTAGCGGTTTGACGGATAGACCTCGCACACTGAAACACAGAGACACACACAGTGATAGACGAACAACGGAACGTCCCGACACGTGATTCTCTCCAAACAAAACTCTCTGAATACTTGCAAGTTTGAGATCGGCCTTTGCACTAAACTCTCTGAAATTCTGCAAAAAATCTTATAATTAATCGAGTTAACCCGTAATTACAATGCCCAGTTCGAATTTGTCTAGGACAAGTTTGAATTGGCCCAAGGCCTTTGGAACTTGTCCTCTAACAAATTCGAATCTTAGCCTTCAAACTTATGTTTTGTTAGTACATTGACGATAGCAGTCTAAGTATAGATAACATTTTGTGTAAGTCAATTTCCTTGATATTGAATATTAACAAGTGTTTGATATATATATGTTTAATTATATATGTTTGATATAAATTGTATGTATGTTTGAACTTGGTGTAATGTATTACCATAAGTTCAAACATTAGTTCAAAGATAGGTTCAAACATAAGTTCAAAGATAAATTCAAACATAAGTTTGAAGGATGTAATTCGAATTTGTCTAGGAGGACAAGTTCGAATAGGCCTTGGGCCATGTTCGAATTTGTCCTTGACAAAGTCGAACCAGTCAGTATAATTAAGGGTTAATTCAATTAATTATTAGACTTTTGCAGATTTCAGAGAGTTTAAGCAAAACGGCGATCTCGAACTTGCTAGCAATCAGAGAGTTTCGTGTGGAGAGAATCACCGTGTTGGGACGATCCATTGTTCGTCTATCACCGTGGTAGTCTCCGTGTTTCACTGTGCGTGGTCTTTCCGTCAAGCCACTAACGAGGATTCCGCACTCGTTGGAAGGTGTCGATTCAAGATAAGATCCGTAGAGAGCAGACCTTACAAGTGGTATGAGAGCCATTGGGTGTTCGTGGTGTTCTTCGTGTTCACTAGAAACATCAGTGGTTTCTTGACGTTTTGGACGGTTAAATCACGATTTTGGATGGATTTTCGAGCTATACAAGCAAAATAACATAAAATAATTTGCATTAGTTCAAGTTTTTGGTCGAAATCAATATTTTTACTCTTAAAAATATTGGTTTAATCTGAAACCTTTAAAAAATTGAATTGTTAGCCGTTTTTCGAACTTGCGGTGCTCGAACATCAAGGGGGTATTAGGGTTTACTCAAATTTCGAGTTTGTCAGAAAAATACGCTCCTTTCGATGTTCCTTAGTGTTTGATTCGAGTTTGCTTAATTCGAATTTGCTCAGTTTCGAATTTTCACTAAATTCGAATTTAGGGATTCGATTTTGATCATTCCTTCGAGTTTGTCAACTATTTCGATTTTGTTGAACTTCAAACTTAATCTCGAATTAATTCCAAACAAGTTTAAAATTAATAAAATTCGAACTTACTCAGGTTCGAAAGAGTTAATTTAAATTAATTTCGAATTAAATTAATTAAGTTTTAAATTCAAAAATTTTTGAAACAATGACAAGTTTACAAAGGTTTATTGAAATGGACCACAAGGTCAGAAAGGCAAATTCTCCACCTAAGTTGATGAAATTGGAGGATTATTATTGGTGGAAGGATAGGTTCGCCGACTTCGCCAGATTCAATGATATGAGAATGTGGATATGTATCGACGAGGGATACGTTCCACCTACAACAGAGGTTGAAGACGTCAATGAGTCTTGTTATATCAAAAGATGAAGGATGATGATAAGAAGCTTTATGAGGCTGAAAACCGAGCATTCTCGATCTTTAGAATGGCTTAACCTCAGGAGATCCTGCACACATTTCGCAATCAAGGAACAGCAAAAGAGTTGTGGGATGCTTTGGAGAAATGGTGTGAAGGAAATCCTAGAGTTAGAAAAGGTAGAATGGAAATGCTCAAGTAGCAGTTCGCGATATTCAAAGCTTTGAAGAACGAAAAGCTGGATGAGACCATTACCAGATTCTATGATTTATTGACTGAGTTAGACAACCATGACGTCGAGTATAGTGAGTCAGAAAAGATTGTTAAAATTATAGATGCTTTACCAGCCAAATGGGAGATGTATGTGGTGCTGATAAAGCATGATGAAGATAAGTTTGATACACTAACTCTAGAAAAGGTCATAGGAACGCTGAGGGACTATAATTTTGAATTGCTGAAGAAGGAACGGGATTACGACCAAGTACAGGATCCGGATATGTATTTTGGGAAGTCTAAACCTTCAGCGAATAGTGAATTGAAGACGGCTACAGCATTCCTTACGGGTGAAACATCGACTTCGGTTGATGTAGATAACTCAGGGAGCCGGGCTTTCTTAGGGTTCTCTATACCGGAAGACAAGCCAACTCAGTCTGCATCAACATCTCAAGGATACTCAAAGATGCAGATGAGCCTAAAATCAGCTGAAGACACTCTAAATCTGTTGGCTTCATTCGTGGCCGCTTATGGCAATTGCGTTCAAGGGAAAATCAACGATCCTGCGCTATGAGATGAGGATTATGATCAGGTTGATCTTGATGATTTAGAGGAGATGGATCTGCAATGGCAACTAACTCAGCGAGTTAAGAGATTCATCAAAAGGACGGACAGAAATCTCAATGTCAGCAATAATAAAATTGGGTTTGATAAATCAAAAGTTAAGTGCTACAACTGCCAAGGGTTAGGACATTTCGCTAGAGAATGTGAGAGACCTAAAGTTGAGAACTACCAGAACCAGCACAAGAATCAGTCTCAAGGGAGATATTAGTCGGGTAGTTCAAGCAATCAGGCAAACATAGCTGGTCTGTTAACCAATGTCACATCTGACAGACAGCTCAATGGAACATACGACTGAAGTACACATCCAGAGTCCAAAGCTAGAGCCTTTATGGCTGAAGTAACGGAGACTGGAAGTACTGGAGCAGAGGAAGAAACAAGGGACAAAGACCAAAATGATACAAGTCCTATGTTGGTAGAAAAGTCAGAAAATCAGACGATTCTGGAGTTCGCCGCACAGATGGCCAACGTGGAATCTGATCACGCAGAGGTAATTCTAAACTTCTCTACATTCCAAGATTTATGTGCTTTGTGTGCTACGTCTAATGATAGATTAAACTTAGTGCTAGAATCTCATCATAATCTAACTGCTCAAAATGAATCCTTAAAATCGGACAATGCTAGCCTCTTAGACATAAAGGAAGACCTTAGATATAAGCTTAAGGCAGATGCACAAGATGTCATAGTTCTAAAAGACAAGCTGAGTGAGCAGTGTGTTAGAATAGAACTAATGTATGAGCATGTTGAGGCATTGACCAAAGAGCTTAAGATCAAAGAGGTAGAGCTAGTTGAGTCTAAGGTTAAGGTAGCCGAGGTTAATAAAAACCGGAAAAGTTTAGGAACTCATCACTGAACCTAGGGATGATCTTAGAAGCACAGCGTCAGTCTAAGAAATCTGTAGGTTTAGGGTATAATGAGAATCCTCGACCTTTCAATGATAACTATGTACCACAGGCTCAGGATAAGACTAATAAACCAGTTGAATCAGAGGTAGCACCTGAAACTGTGTCTGAAATTGTTAAGGCTAAAAAAAAACTAAGGTGACTAGTAATAATGTCAAGATTAAGAAGGTCAAATTTTTGCCATCTTCTAGGGATAAACCTGTAGGAGAAGCCAAAATTGACTTTAATAATCAAGAGGAGGAAACAATCACTATAGTTGAGACGAAAGAACAAGACACTAGTGAGACACCTAAGTCAAAGGGCACGCATAAGAAGTCGATTGACAAAATGTCTTGCTTTAGATGTCATGAAAAGGGGCATGTTGCTTCTAGTTGTCCACATAGAAAGGTAGACTCTACACCTAAAACTGGAAAGCCGGAACAACATAAACCTTCTTCAAGTGTAGTAATCACAAGTGATTCTCAAAATACCGAGAAAATTGTGCAAGCCACACCAAAAAGTGCTGTGAAACAAATACCTGCGTCAGGTCAACCCAACGATGTGCTTAGGACTGATTCACCAAATAGAGTCCCTAATCAATCTAGGTCTGGACCACATCAAAATTATAAGAGTACTACACCTAGAAGAGCTTACACTCCTGTTAGGTCACACACTCCTGTAAGACATCAAACACTAGGTAGAGCTCAGGGATATCAATCGGAAATGCCTTATAATCGAATTTATTCAAGAGCTCCACAGCAAATGCATACACAAAGGCCGAGAGTGAACTTAAATCACTCTGCACCAGAACAGGCTCTAAATCAAAAACCCAAGTCACCTGAAAGGAGAGATGGGTATTTGAAAGAGTTCAAGTATGTGGACGAGAATGGTATTACCAAGTCAGTTATGGCTTGGGTTCCACGTGATAACTAACCTCTTTTCTTTCATGTGCAGTAGATAAGTACAGGTCCAAACAACAAGTGGTTCATCGACGGTGGTTGCTCTAGGCACATGACTAGGGAAAGAAGTCTACTCGCAGACTTCAACGGAGGGAATAGGGGATTTGTATCATTCGCTGGAAAAAGAAGGAGGAAATATCACCGGTACTAGAGTGGTCACTAATGGGACTATCAAACTTGATCAAGTTTACCACGTTGATATACTTGTTCATAATCTCATTAGTTTATCTCAAATCTGTGATAAGAAGAACTCATTACTTTTCACTGATACTGAGGCGTTAGTGCTGAAACCGGGATTCATAGTACCTGAAGAGTGGATACTGATGAGGGCTCCAAGGAAGAATGACATGTACATGCTAGACATGAACACGTCGTAATCTTCGATTGGACCAATATGTCTACTATCTAAAGCTTCAGAGACGGAATCAGTTTTATGGCACAAACGCATGGCACACTTGCACCTGAGAAAAATGAACTAAATTAATAAAAATGGACTGGTGCAAGGTGTTCCAATGAAGAGTTTTCAGTTTGAAGACAAGTGTCTACCGTGCAAGAAAGGAAAACAACACAAGAAGGCACACAAGTCCAAGACTCAGAACTCTATAGCTGCCACGTTCGATTTGTTGCATATGGACCTGTTCGGACCAATCAACAAAAGGAGTATAGGTGGTAGTTGGTATTGTTTAGTTATTACTGATGATTAATCACGATTTTCTTGGGTTTTCTTTTTAGGTACAAAGGTCGAGACAGCTGCCAAGCTAATCGAGTTCTTAGACCAAGTCGAAAACTCCTACGGGACGCGGGTAAACGTATCAGGAGTGATAACGGAACGGAATTCAAAAACACAGTAATTGGTGTATATTTCCTATCAAAGGGCATAGTGCATCAATTTAGTGCACCATATGAGACACAACAAAATGGGGTGGCAGAACAGAAAAACAGGACTTTGATTGAGGCAGCAAGGACCATGCTCTCAGATTCAAAGCTTCCTACCATGTTTTGGGGGGAGGCAGTGAATACCGCGTGTCATGTTTTAAATCGGGTCCTTACTGTGAAATCACTGAATAACGGGTTTTGACGAAGGTTATTTCCTAGGTTATGTGCCGAACTCACCAAACAAATGGGTTTTTAACAAATCAAATGGTAAAGTAGAGATTGTGTATAACATTGATGTAACAAGTTATACACATGAACCCCAAACTGGTCCGAAATGGATTTTTGATTATGATAAACTGTTTGAATCATTTAACATTCCTTTGTATGGAAATGCAGGTACAATCGAACAGGACTTGTCGTCTTTAAATCTGAATGACGAGGGTCAAAGTTTTCCGAGGACGAATTTTCCATCAACTACTGAGCCTACAACAACAGAAGATAGACCTCCAGCAGAGAATGATTCTGAGATTCCTACAAACGAAAATCAGACAACAAATTCTAACTCTGAAGACAGTGGTCATGAGGAAGAAAATGTAGAGTCTAAAGTCGTTCCCCCGTTAGGTGAGATAGGATCAAATTTAGGAGATAATCTTAGGGTTGACGTGATAGAAACATCGAGGATTAATAATAATCATACGATTGAGAGCATCATAGGTAATCCAAATGCTGGTGTGAGGACTAGGAGTAGTTTGAAAAACAACACAGTGTTGTTGTCGATGATCAATGACTCCGAGGCCTTTCACACTTGCCTATATTCGTGTTTCATCTCACAAGTAGAGCCGAAGAATGTGCAAATGGCACTGAAAGACAACTCTTGGGTTGAAGAGATGCAGGAAGAACTGTCACAATTCAGGAAACTGGAAGTGTGGGAGTTAGTTCCATTACCTCGAGGAGAAGTTGCAATAGGAACCAAGTGGGTTTTAAGTGCAAGAAAGATGATCAAGGTATAGTGACTCGCAACAAGGCAAGACTAGTGGTAAAGGGTTTTAACCAAGAGGAAGGAATCGATTACAATGAAGTATTTGCGCCAGTAGCAAGGCTTGAAGCAATTCGTTTGTTTTTGGCCTTTGCGTCCTTCAAAGGTTTTAAAGTTTATCAACTTAACGTAAAGAGTGCTTTTCTTTATGGGAAAGTGAAGGAACTGGTGTATGTGGAAAAACCGCCCGGGTTTACATATCCGAAGACTCCAGAAAAAGTGTATAGTTTAGATAAGGCTTTGGATGGACTACATCAAGCACCTAGGGCATGGTACGAGACGCTATCTACTCATCTTCTAGACAACGGGTTTGAAAGAGGGAGAATTGATAGTACGTTGTTTGTGAAGAGGAAAGGTGAACATTTCATCTTGGTACAAGTGTACATCGATGATATCATTTTCGGGTCATCAGACGAGCAAATGTACAAGGACTTTGAGAAGGTAATAAAGTCTAAGTTTGAGATGAGTGCTATGGGTGAGTTAAACTTCTTCTTGGGTTTGCAAGTTGAGCAGAGGAAGGAGGGCATGTTTATCCATCAGCCGAAGTATGTCTATGACATTCTAGAGCGCTTCGGGATGGAAGGAACCAAGCTGACGGCTCACTTTAGCACGCCGATTCAAGTGAATCATAATCTCGGACCGGGTACAGAAAGTGATACCGATGTGGATCCGACGTTACATCGGGCCATGATTGGATCACTTATGTATATAACTGCTTCTAGACCTGACATAATGTTTGCTGTGTGTATTTGTGCTAGGTTTCAAGCTAATCCAAAAGAGATGCACATGAAAGCTGTGAGCGGATTCTGAGATACCTCAAGTCGAAATCGAAGCTGGGACTTTGGTATCACACGGATGGTGATCTGGAATTGGAAGCATTCACGGATTCAGACTATGAAGGATGCAGCTTGAATCGCAAGTTAACAACTGGAGGTTGTCAGTTCCTTGGTGGGAGACTCAATTCCTGGCAATGTGTTAGGAAATATTCTAAGTAGTTCAAGCTGTTAGTCAGATTTCTCAAACTGTTAGTAGATTTTCTGTGTAAGTTCAAAGTTCATGCTGTTAGTTGAAGAAGTTAAAGCTGCTAGTATAAAAGTTCAAGCTGCCAGAGTAAATTCATTCAAGCTGCTCTGTTCAAGCTGCTCAGTGATTCAAGCTGCTCAACAGTTTCATAAACAGAAAGTGTTGATATTCAGGAAGAGATATTTACATGAAGATTCTAGCATACCTACTATCAGAGAAGTCAGAGTCCTTCAAGGAAACAAATCAGAAAGCATTATAAATATATAGAATAGGTTTTTCTATTGTAACAAGTTTCTGCACGTTCAAGTTTGTAATTGCTTTTTGTTTAAGTTTTCATAAGCCTCTAAGGTTTAAAAACCCTAAGAACAATTTGTGTTCTTCGTCTAATCAAACAGATTAGAGGTGATTGTAATCATTGAGTTCAGTAATACAAGCAATTTGGTTTATTCAATTATATTTATTTGTTATTGATTCTGAAAGTTTTTCTTAAAACAATTAAGTGTTATTCCGCAAACTTCTTAATTGGACTTTGATTCAATACAAGATTATTGTTTTATACTCTGATCAATTCAAACCAGTTAATCTTAGGTAGTAACATTTTGATACTGACAAGTGGTATCAGAGCCATAGTTTTTTTCTTTGTTTTCAAAGTCAGAAGCTTTCTTTTAGAATTTTTAATCTTCTGCAATGGAATTTGATAATAGCAGTACTGGATCTGGGCAAGGACTCAATGTGCCTATGCTCAAGCCCACTAAGTTTGAGATGTGGAAACTCAGGATTCAACATCATATTCAATTCATTGATTATGCCATATGGGAAGCTGTTGAATTTCCTCCTGCAGTTGATCCTGAACTTCATGCTGAGGGCAAACCGATCAAAACTCCTCCAAAAACAGAACATGAAAGAAAGGCTAGAATGAATGAAGTGAAAGACACTTCTACAAATAGCCATTCCTAATGCTTATCAACATCAGTTTAAAAAGTTTTATGCTGCTCATTCTCTTTGGATTGCTTTAGAGAAAAGATTCGCTGGAAATGCCAATACCAAGAGAAATCAAAAGGATCTTTTGAAACAGCAGTATGAGAACTTTTCTGGTGGCAGGAATGAAAACCTTACTCAAATCTTTGACAGGTTTACCAAACTGATAAGTGAATTGGAGAGTGCAAAAGTCAGCCTGGATCAAGATGTAGTCAACAGAAAATTCCTTAGATCTCTTGGTGAAGAGTGGACAGTCTATGCTGCTCAATGGAGAACAAAAGACACTCTTGATGAAATAGAACTAGATGATCTGTACAACAGTCTGAGAGTGTTTGAAACTGAGATTGACACTAAAAAGAAATCTTTTTCTTATAATCACAACACTGCGCTACTGTCATCTGAAAAATCTAATTGCAGTGATTCCGTTTCAGGTGGTGATGGTAACTCTACTGAAGCTCACTATGAAGCTTTTGTTGCCAATGATGGACTTTTTGCTCTAAATGCTGAAGATCTAGACCAGATTCATCCAGATGACCTAGAAGAGATGGATCTAAAATGGCATCATGCAATGCTGACCATGAGGGCCAAAAGGTTTCTGAAAAGAACTGGCAGATCCAACTTTCAAGCCAGAGTAGAAGGCAAACCAGCTTTTGATAAGTCAAAAGTTGAGTGTTTTAAATGTCACAAGATTGGTCACTTTGCCAGAGAATGCAGATCTCAAGGTCAACTGTGAAGACCACCCCTTACGGGGCAGTTCTCACCAGTCTAGGTCCCACATCATGCAATACGATATCAACCATAACTAAGATAGAGTAATTAATTGCGGAATTAAAAATTTCAGTACAAAATATTAGGATTTAAGTTTAATACAGTTACGGTTTTCAAATTAAACTTATAAAGGGCACGAGTCTAATCTAATTCATGTCATCATATTATCAAAATAAATCTACCCAGATCACCACAATATCATTATCCAATTAGTACCAAAATGAGATTGTTGAGTAGAGGTCTATGATACTTCTGTCTTGATCGTGTAAGACCTAAGAACTAGGTCCGGCAGGTGACTTTCCTTTGCTTTTTCCTGTAAAATATTAAAGCAACATCTGTAAGCAAAGCTTAGTGAGTTTATAGATTTTCAATATTAACATGCGTGTCAAGCGGAGTCATAATTCTAAGCGTGATAAGTCTTGGCTGCCGCTACAGCCTTCATCATGATTGAGATATAGTATCTTAAGATCGGATGATGTTCAAACCACACTCACGCTTATATCGTGGGGATCAGCCACATACTGGGCTAGCTACCAGTAGGTCAACATGGCCGAACATCGGAGGTCATTACCAAGTTCGTGAGAACTGGTGGAATAGCCGGGTCTAGAACAATAGACCATAAGGGCTAGTCAAGCTGAATAAATCTTATCAAGTCTGATCAATGAAGTAAGCATAAGTCTTAGAAGTCATGATAGCAACGAATCATAAAGCAAAGTCTGAAGCGCTAATAAATGCAATATGAAATGATAAGCAAATAGCTATCATGATTCACTGGGCAACACCCATCCATGGTGTGCACAGGTCTCAATCCAGCTGATAAATGAATGTCAAATAATGTAACAGCATCAATATATCTCAAACGGATCTTTGCATGTTCAATTTGAATATCTATAACTCACAGTTTGGGTCTTGGTCAAACAGATATATGAATCTGCCACCTGAATTATCTCAGGATTTTATCTTTCTGTTCTCTGTCAAATCAAGTCTCTGACCCGCTTTAAATCTTTTAAAATCTTTGTCTAAATGTTCAGAATTTTACTGAACCTGTCCAGAATTATCATATCATTTCATATAAATATCATATCATTATCATCATTTCTTTAGTCGTTAAAATCTTTATTTTATCTGATTCTGATAACTTGTTTGATCATATTTCATCTTAGGCTTGGAACTAAATCAGTTTTGAATTAAAAGCAACAGATTCGAATTTTATAGATTCGAAGAGAAGTTCATTCGAATCTAATGAATAGATTCGAAGCTTATACATATTCTAGACAATGAGGTTAGATTCGAAATTAAAGACATAGACTCGATGCACATTCCTAGATTCGAACACATAGATTCGAACATACATTGCTTCGAATCTAGGTGACTAGATTCGAACCATACACGATAATTCGAATCTAATTAGTATTTTCGAATCTAATCACCATTTCGAGTCTGTTCTATGCATTTTCGAATCTGATCATAACATCCTCGAATCTGATCATATTTGCAACTCTAAAACTTGAATTTCTAAGGCATAAATCACATATATAATCAATATTAAGCCTATGTTCGATTATCTTACACTTATTCTAGTTAAATCCGATAAAAATGGCTTTAAATTTCATAAAACTTTATAGATTCGAGAATACCATATATATATAAAACGGAAATATATTTAAACTTACCTCAATTCGTCTGAATTCACGCAGGAACTGGTATATTCGTGTAGTATTCGCCGAGATCTTCCTAACGGTATATATATCTTGATAATCGGACGGTCGGTTTAGGAGAATTTCTAGAGAGAAGTTAGAGAGAGAAAACTAGAGAGAGAGTTTAGAGAGAGAGAGAGTTAGAGAGAGAGAGTGCAAATCAGATTTGAATATAATTCTCGTTTATATACGTCTTCTAGTTATATTTGCTAGCTAACTCACTTTTATTTTTGTATATTATATCTCTTTTATTTAATTTTCTTTAATAATTAATAAATTCATAAATTAAATATTTATATAATTTAATTAATATTTCATTATTAATTAAATTATAATTCAAATAATTCAACATTATTACATTATCGGTTCAAAATATTACTGAATTTATGACTAGATCAAAATTAGGTTGTTACAGAATGGGCTCCACCACGCACAAACTTCGTCCCCGAAGTTAGCTAGATTCGAACAGACCGGGATATGTAGCTTTCATAACATCTCTCGATTCCCAAGACTGATGCGAACCTTTGTGGTGTTTCCACTGGACTAGCACCATCTGTATCTCTTTATTCCGAAGCTTTTTGGTCTTCGAGTCCAGAATACGTTCTGGCTCTTCAACCACGCGAAGCTTCTCATCAATTTGCAGGTTAACATGTGGTATCTGAACTTCCCTTTCGTCAGCTAAACTCTTTCTCAGGTGACTGACATGAAATACAGGATGTATTCCCGCTAAGTCAACTGATAGATCGATGTCGGTTGTCATAATATGACTTCTGCCTGCTTTGAGCTTTAAGAATATTCCTTCTAACAAGTTGAATCTTTTCGTGAGTCAACTGTAGAAGGGCAGGTCCTGCTATTGGCGATTCGCCTGTTTCACGCCAACAGGTAGGAGTTCTGCACTTTCTTCCGTACAAAGCTTCAAAAGGAGCCATCTTGATCGTTGAATGATAACTGTTATTATATGAGAATTCGACCAACGGCAAGTGGTCATCCCAGTTACCACCTAGATCAAGAATGCAGGCACGAAGCATATCTTCTAGAGTTAAGATAGTACGCTCACTCTGGCCATCTGCATTTGGATGATAAGCTGTACTCATGGAAATCCGAGTACCCATCCCTTCTTGTAATGCTTGCCAGAATCTGGATGTGAAGCGACTATCACGATCAGATACGATAGACTTTGGTACACCGTGTCGTGAAATAATTTCAGTGATGTACAGCTGCGCCAATCTATCGAGAGAATAAGTTTCTTTCATCGGAATAAAATGTGCTGATTTCGTTAATCGATCCACGACTACCCAGATGGAGTCGTGCTGTCTTTTGGTCTTAGGCAACTTCGTAATGAAGTCCATTGTTATATGCTCCCACTTCCATTCAGGAACTGGCAGTGGTTGCATATCCCCGAAGGGCTTCTGATGTTCTGCCTTAACCATCTGACATATTCTGCAGCTTTCAACATATTTTCCGATGTCTTTCTTCATTCCTGGCCACCAATAGTCAGCTTTCAGATCAAAGTACATCTTTGAGCTGCCAGGATGAATAGATAACTTGGACTGATGAGCTTCAGACAGAAGAGTGCTACGAATAGAACCATATTTAGGAACCCAGATTCGGTTTCCCTTGAGACAGTGAAGTCCCAAATGGTTCAGAGTTAGAAATTGTAATTGCCCTTTTAGATTTTCAGAATCTATGTTCTCTTCTTTCAGCGCTTCAGTTTGAGCAGCTCGAATATCTTCAATAAGATCAGAAGAGAATATAACTGGAGTTAGGGCATAACAGCACTTTTCAGGATACACTTTTCTACTCAACGCATCCGCGACAACATTTGCTTTGCCGGGATGATATAAGATCTCGCAGTCATAATCCTTGATAAGCTCCAAGGATCGACGCTGTTTCATGTTCAGATCTTTCTGAGTAAAAAGGTATTTGAGACTCTTATGATCGGTGTAGAGCTGACACCGAGTCCCATAAAGATAATGCCGCCAGATTTTTAGAGCAAAGGTGACGGCAGCCAACTCAAGATCATGAGTTGGTGCACTTTTCTCGTAATCCTTTAATTGCCTTGAAGCGTAGGCAATTACTTTTCCCCTTTGCATAAGAACACATCCTAAGCCAGTACCAGAAGCGTCGCTGTAAACAACGAAATCGTCGTTACCTTCTGGCAAGGCTAGGATCGGCGCTTGAATCAACTTTTGTTTCAGAATATCGAATGCCTCTTGCTGTTTATCGGTCCAAACGAAAGGAGTATTCTTCCGTGTTAGCATTGTAAGCGGCACAGCAATCTTTGAGAAGTCCTTTATGAATCGCCGATAATAACCGGCCAATCCAAGGAAACTTCTTATCTCTGAGGCATTGCGAGGTGTTTGCCACTTCTGAACAGCCTCGACTTTTGAAGGATCAACGGAAATTCCTTCGCCAGAAACAACATGGCCAAGGAACTGGATCTATAAGAATTAAGATAGAATTTCAAATTCTGAGGTGAATCATAGAATAGTTAAGGAAACAGCTCAAGACATATATAATAGAGATTATACCTGTCTGAGCTAGAATTCGCACTTAGAAAACTTTGCATAGAGTCTTTCTTTTCTTAATAACTCTAGCAATTGCCGCAGATGAATAGAATGATCAGCCTCCGTTTTGGAGTAAATCAGAATATCGTCTATGAACACGATAACTGATTTATCCAACATTGGTCTGCACACACGGTTCATGAGATCCATGAATGCCGCTGGTGCATTTGTCAAGCCGAACGGCATCACGAGAAATTCGTAATGGCCGTATCTTGTACGGAAAGCTGTCTTTGGAACATCTTCTTCTCTGACTTTTAACTGATGATACCCAGATCGGAGATCTATTTTCGAAAAGTAACTGGCTCCTTGTAACTGATCAAACAGATCATCGATTCTGGGCAGAGGATACTTATTCTTTATTGTAACCTTGTTCAACTCGCGGTAATCGATGCACATACGGAAAGTTCCGTCTTTCTTTTTAACAAATAGTACTGGTGCACCCCACGGAGAAGAACTCGGTCGGATAAACCCCTTCTCTAACAGTTCTTGCAGTTGCTTTGACATTTCCTGCATTTCTGCAGGTGCAAGTCTGTATGGAGCTTTTGCGATAGGAGCCGCACCAGGAACCAAGTCAATACTGAACTCGACTTGTCGTTCCGGTGGCACTCCAGAAATATCGTCAGGGAATACGTCTGGGAACTCACAGACGATAGGAATATCAGATAATGATTTCTTTTGGGCTTCAGAGATAGATTCAGATGAGACATAGCATACGTAGGATTCATGACCTTTAGATAAGTACTTATGCGCTTTTTCAACAGATATGAAGCAGTGATCACCTTTTCGCTTCTCGCCCTTGATCTCAAGTACTCGGCCGTCTGAAGACTTGATTCTAATGATTCGCCGGTTGCAGATAATTGTAGCCTCGTTGTTCATTAGCCAATCCATGCCGATGATGACGTCAAACTCTTTCAACGGAATCGGGATAAGGTCGAGGTTGAATACAATGTTATTTACAAGTAGAGTGCAGTTTCGGTAAACGGAATCAGCCATAACAAAATTGTTACTGGCTGTCTCAATGTCTAATATAACTGGAAGCTTTGATGGGAACTTAGATAGTCTCGATGCAAAAGAAGTCGATATGAAAGAACGACTTGCGCCAGAATCAAATAGCACGCGAGCAGGTATGGTATTTAATAGAAACGTACCGGTGACTACGTCAGGTGTTTCTCTCGCCTCTTCTGCCGTTATTTGGAACGCTCGAGTCCGTGCAGTTGGCGTTGCAGTAGAACTTTTAACTGTCGACCCTCCAGCTGATGACTGTGACTGATAACGTGGTCCGCTACGACACTGATACATGAAGTGCCCTCTCTTACCGCATTTCGCACATCCACGTCCTTGCTGTGGACATTCTTCACTACTATGACCGATCATGTTGCATGAAAAACAAGTAACGTCATCCGGATTACATAGTCCCATGTGAGACTTTCTGCATCTCTTGCAGAATCGAGGCTCGTTTGTCAGTGAGTAGGCTTGCGCTTTCGGTTGTGAACTATGCTGATAGGATTGCTGAGATTGTTGGGACTGAGACTTATTCGGCCTAAAGAATCTGCCAAATCGTTGTTTCTTTGGAGGAGACGGATTCATCGGGTTAGTAGACGGAGCATAAAGCTGATCACCATACTCTAAGTAACCTCGCTCGATTTGTCTAGCCGCTTCAACCATTTCTAAGTAACTCTTGTATTTGATCGCGCTCATGGGATGTCTGTATCTAGGATTGAGTCCTACTCGGAACCTATTCATTTTCCTTTCTTCAGTAGCAACCTGGTATGAGGAATAACCGCATAATCGCGAAAACTCGTGCTCGTATTCGTCGACTGTCTTTGTTCCCTGAGTCAGCTGCATCAGTTGTACTTCCATTTTATCTCGCTGGTCGACCGGGCAGTATTTCGCATTGAACATGTCTAGAAACTGCTCCCATTCTAAAGTCTGAATCACCTCCTCACCATAGATACTTCGCTGGGTTTTCCACCAGGCACGGGCAGCTCCAACAAATAATGCAGACGCATAGCTTACTTTCTTAGAATCTAAACAGTCAGAGATTCTAAAAATTTCTTCCGTATGACTGATCCAATCCATTGCCTGAATCGGATCAACAGTACCCTCGAAGTTCAGGGCTCCGCTGGCTTTGAAATCCTTAAACTTACAGCCTTTAGGCTGCTCGATTTGGGTTTCAGGGGTAGAGTTATCAGAATCAGATTCTTCATTCTGAACTTGTTTATCTTTTCGCTTATTTTTCTTATCATTACGTCTTTTAGTTTCGGCCTCATCTCTGGCCTGAAATTGTTCTTGCATAATCTTATTCTGTTGTTCTGAGTGTTGTGCTAGTAATTGTTGCA
This sequence comes from Centrapalus pauciflorus, assembly GCA_020465985.1. Lineage (NCBI taxonomy): Eukaryota > Viridiplantae > Streptophyta > Magnoliopsida > Asterales > Asteraceae > Centrapalus > Centrapalus pauciflorus. The sequence continues at coordinate 42,763 of JAANYP010000967.1, forward strand.
TCATCTCAAACATTTGTTGTGGGGTCATGTTGTTTGGTATGTCACCTGATCCTGATCCTGACATCTTCTACTGAAAATTAAAATCAATTAACTATCAGTTTATAGACTTAGATCTATGTACCCTTTTCCCATCCTAACAGTCTGTACATCCTATCTCAGTTCAATCCACCTAAATGATTGATACATATGTATTGCTTCAGTTTGAGATCAAGTATACTTACGTAATACTTGATTCACTCAAACTATGGGCTCTGATACCATCCTGTGAAGACCACCCCTTACGGGGCAGTTCTCACCAGTCTAGGTCCCACATCATGCAATACGATATCAACCATAACTAAGATAGAGTAATTAATTGCGGAATTAAAAATTTCAGTACAAAATATTAGGATTTAAGTTTAATACAGTTACAGTTTTCAAATTAAACTTATAAAGGGCACGAGTCTAATCTAATTCATGTCATCATATTATCAAAATAAATCTACCCAGATCACCACAATATCATTATCCAATTAGTACCAAAATGAGATTGTTGAGTAGAGGTCTATGATACTTCTGTCTTGATCGTGTAAGACCTAAGAACTAGGTCCGGCAGGTGACTTTCCTTTGCTTTTTCCTGTAAAATATTAAAGCAACATCTGTAAGCAAAGCTTAGTGAGTTTATAGATTTTCAATATTAACATGCGTGTCAAGCGGAGTCATAATTCTAAGCGTGATAAGTCTTGGCTGCCGCTACAGCCCTCATCATGATTGAGATATAGTATCTTAAGATCGGATGATGTTCAAACCACACTCACGCTTATATCGTGGGGATCAGCCACATACTGGGCTAGCTACCAGTAGGTCAACATGGCCGAACATCGGAGGTCATTACCAAGTTCGTGAGAACTGGTGGAATAGCCGGGTCTAGAACAATAGACCATAAGGGCTAGTCAAGCTGAATAAATCTTATCAAGTCTGATCTATGAAGTAAGCATAAGTCTTAGAAGTCATGATAGCAACGAATCATAAAGCAAAGTCTGAAGTGCTAATAAATGCAATATGAAATGATAAGCAAATAGCTATCATGATTCACTGGGCAACACCCATCCATGGTGTGCACAGGTCTCAATCCAGCTGATAAATGAATGTCAAATAATGTAACAGCATCAATATATCTCAAACGGATCTTTGCATGTTCAATTTGAATATCTATAACTCACAGTTTGGGTCTTGGTCAAACAGATATATGAATCTGCCACCTGAATTATCTCAGGATTTTATCTTTCTGTTCTCTGTCAAATCAAGTCTCTGACCCGCTTTAAATCTTTTAAAATCTTTGTCTAAATGTTCAGAATTTTACTGAACCTGTCCAGAATTATCATATCATTTCATATAAATATCATATCATTATCATCATTTCTTTAGTCGTTAAAATCTTTATTTTATCTGATTCTGATAACTTGTTTGATCATATTTCATCTTAGGCTTGGAACTAAATCAGTTTTGAATTAAAAGCAACAGATTCGAATTTTATAGATTCGAAGAGAAGTTCATTCGAATCTAATGAATAGATTCGAAGCTTATACATATTCTAGACAATGAGGTTAGATTCGAAATTAAAGACATAGACTCGATGCACATTCCTAGATTCGAACACATAGATTCGAACATACATTGCTTCGAATCTAGGTGACTAGATTCGAACCATACACGATAATTCGAATCTAATTAGTATTTTCGAATCTAATCACCATTTCGAGTCTGTTCTATGCATTTTCGAATCTGATCATAACATCCTCGAATCTGATCATATTTGCAACTCTAAAACTTGAATTTCTAAGGCATAAATCACATATATAATCAATATTAAGCCTATGTTCGATTATCTTACACTTATTCTAGTTAATTCCGATAAAAATGGCTTTAAATTTCATAAAACTTTATAGATTCGAGAATACCATATATATATAAAACGGAAATATATTTAAACTTACCTCAATTCGTCTGAATTCACGCAGGAACTGGTATATTCGTGTAGTATTCGCCGAGATCTTCCTAACGGTATATATATCTTGATAATCGGACGGTCGGTTTAGGAGAATTTCTAGAGAGAAGTTAGAGAGAGAAAACTAGAGAGAGAGTTTAGAGAGAGAGAGTTAGAGAGAGAGAGTGCAAATCAGATTTGAATATAATTCTCGTTTATATACGTCTTCTAGTTATATTTGCTAGCTAACTCACTTTTATTTTTGTATATTATATCTCTTTTATTTAATTTTCTTTAATAATTAATAAATTCATAAATTAAATATTTATATAATTTAATTAATATTTCATTATTAATTAAATTATAATTCAAATAATTCAACATTATTACATTATCGGTTCAAAATATTACTGAATTTATGACTAGATCAAAATTAGGTTGTTACATCAACAGCCACCAAGACCTCAGCAGACTAATCAGGCTTCATCATCACAAGCACTTGTCTCTCAAGAAGACAATGTGTTTGACTGGAGTGATCAGACAGAGGAAGAGTTTCAAAATCAAGCTCTAATGGCAGAAACATCAAATTTCACCTCCACTGAATTACCATCTGAGGTAAATTCTAAACTTTGCTCTCAAACATGCAAAAATATGGTTAAAAAGTACAGAGATCATAATGAGAGCATGTGTAAAACTCTAGCTAAGATGGAAGAAAGGATATATGAATACATGCAGGCCATAGAAGATCTTGAATAAGAGAGAAATGACTATAAGGATAATGAGATTCAAATGGGACATGATAGAACATATCATGAGTGGGAGAAAAAGGAGCTGAATAAGAAAATAGAATCCCTAAATAAAAAATTAGATGTGACTGAACAAAAGGTGTTAGAGGCTAATAAGAAACTAGAATCTGTCAATATAGATCTAGGAAATTTCAAATTCGCAAATCAAAAGCTGGAACACCTAATGAAAGTCTAATTTAAAGATAGGGTAAAATCTCAGTTCAATCCCAAAGAAGGTATAGGATACAGAGCCATTCCACCTCCATACAACAACAAATACATTCATCCAATGAGTGAAGTTGCTGATAGGCTTGTTAATGAACCATTAGATGAGTGTATGACCACTGTAGATCCTATCCTTGAAAAAAGTCCTGAATCTAAAGAAGATCTGATTCAAAATAGAGACTGTGAGTGCACAGAAGTTGAGAAAGAACACAAAACAATGAGTGCACCTATAGAAATCCAAATCCCCAATAAGAAAGGAAAGGAGAAGATGAGTGTATGCAATGCTGCTCCACTGGTTTCTGTATCTTCTAACTGTAACACTGCATCTTCTTCAAAGAATAATAAAAAGGGTAAAAATGTTCCAATCTGCACATGCCAAAAGCATGGTGTCCAAAAGTTTCCCAAACAACAGCAGGTAAGGGGAAATCAAAGGAACAAGAATCAGATATTATCCAATAAAACTGGTTCTCCAATCCAAACAGTCAAAAAATGCTTCCATTGTGGCAGGAAAAATAACTTGGCCAGGGATTTCTTTAATAAACCATCTGTTGGAAAATAGACTGTGATTCATAAATAGACAAATTCTCAAAATTCAAAAAATTCAAAGGCCAAATTTCCTGCTAAATCAGTTCCAAAGAAAACAGTTGATCACAGGTTCTCAAAAGTTAATAAAAAACAGTCCACACACCAAAAACAAGTTTTGGCAAAGCCTAAATCTAGTTTTAAACAAATATGGTGCGTTAAGGACGAATCCTTAGATCAAACTGTTAATACAAATGTTCAAACTGCTAAGTCTAGTGTTGAAACTGTTAGTGCAAATTCTGAAGCTGTTAGCACTAAAAACACAGTTCAAACTGCTAAGCATAAAATTGGAACTGGTAATGGATCATCTGAGACTGTTAAACCAAAGGATGGACAATATACCTGGATACCTCATGTACTAACTAAATATTCCACACAGAATCCATCGATGAATCTCACTAAGTATAAGAAGTCAAAAACAGTATTTAGTTATGTCAATGCACAAGGACAACCCAAAACCAACTTGGTTTGGGTTTACTCCACTACTAACTAAGCTTTTATTTGTGTGCAGAGCAACCACAGGTCACAACATAAAACAAGATGGCATTTGGACAGTGGATGCTCTAGGCACATGACATGCAATTTTGAGTGCTTGTCAAATTTCAAAGGCTTTGAAGGAGGGTTTGTCGCATTTGGAGGAAACTCCAAAGGAGGTAAGGTTACAGGTAAAGGTACTGTTAATGCAGGCAACATGATTTTCAATGATGTTTCATATGTTGAACAACTTAAGTATAACTTATTGAGTGTGTCTCAAATCTGTGACAAACAAAATATTGTTTTGTTTACAGATTGTGAGTGCATTGTTCTTTCAAAAGATTTTACAATTCCTGAAAATCTTGTTTTACTAAGAACACTAAGAAAGGACAATGTATACTGTTTGGACACAGAACTTTTATTCAAATCAAGTACTTTAAGCTGTTTGATATCCAAAGCATCATCCAATGAGTCTGCTCTTTGGCATAGAAGGATTTGTCACATGAACTTCAAATCCATGAATGTTTTAGTCAAAAAGAACTTAGTAAGAGGTTTACCACAAAAGGAGTTCATATGTGATGATCATTGTGTAGCATGTCTTAAAGGCAAGGAACACAAAACTTCTTATAAGGCCAAAGAAGTAAATTCAATCTCATCTGCTCTTCATCTAATTCATATGGATCTATTTGGTCCAACATCTGTTTTAAGTTTGAATAAAAGAGCTTATTGTTTAGTCATTGTTGATGATTTCACCAGATTTACTTGGGTTTACTTTCTTAGGTCTAAAGATGAAACTGCTGAGCTGGTTAAGTGATTTATTCTTAAGATAGAAAACCAATCCAACTCAAAAGTTAAGGTGATAAGATCAGACGATGGAACTAAGTTTAAAAACCATATCTTAAGTAGTTTTTGTGAGTCCAAAGGTATTGCTAGGCAACATAGTGCACCAAGAACACCACAGCAAAATGGTGTAGCTGAAAGAAAGAACAGAACATTAATTGAGGCTGCTAGAACCATGCTAGCTGATTCAAAACTGCCAATGACCTTTTGGGCAGAATTAGTTAATACAGCCTATTATGTTCTAAATAGGGTTCAGGTTGTTCAATCACAAGGGAAAAATCCATATGAGTTATTCCATAATAGACTACCCTTAATAGCCTTTTTCAAGTCTTTTGGCTGTCCATGTACCATTCCTCACACTAAGACTCACTTAGGGAAGTTTGAAAGTAAGGCTGAAGAGGGTTTCTTTGTAGGATACTCAAATCAAAGCGAAGCCTATAGAGTATATAACAGTGTGTCTAAAACCATTGAAGAAAGTGCCAATGTTAAATTTAATGAAAATACCGCAAATGTCAAAGGCACTGGTCCTGATTGGTTGTTTGATTTAGATTCACTAACAAATTATCTGAGCTTTATTGAGTATACTGCAGCATCTGATGAAAACAGGACTGAAGTTGTTAACACAAATTCTCATGCTGGTAGCACAAATGATAAAGCTCTTGGCACAAAGTTTCAAACTGCTGCAGATTCAAATAAATGGGATGAGTATACAGTTATACCACTTCTGTCTTGTGACCCTCCAGGGGTTCTGAATGATCAACATGATTCAAATCCAGACAATGAAGTGCAAATCCCAAGTCCTGAGAGAACAGCTCCAACACAAAGGGAAACAGTCCCAGATTCTAGTCAAGCTGTTCTCGAAGCTAAACCATCAACTGGTGTTGATGGAGATGATACAAATCTTGGAACCTCTTTCCAGACAGATAGAGAGCCTACACTCAGGGTTCACAAGTATCATCCTCTCAATCAAATAATGGGTGATCCATGCACACCTGTGCAAACAAGGACAATGGTTCACAAGGAGACTATTGTTGTTGAACCAGCAGTTCCTGAATTTAGTCAAGCTGCATTTGAACATGACTGTTTCATGTCACAGCTAGAACCTAAAAAGGCATCAGAAGCTTTGAAAGATTCATCTTGGATTGAGGAAATGCAGGAAGAGCTTCTACAATTCAAGATTCAGAATGTATGGACACTAGTTGATCTTCCTAAAGGAAAGAGAGCCATTGGTACAAGATGAGTTTTCAGAAACAAGAAGGATGAGAGAGGGATAGTCATCAAGAACAAAGCAAGACTAGTAGCACAAGGGTACACTCAAGAGGAAGGAATAGACTTAGATGATGTCTTTGCTCCAGTGGCAAGAATTGAAGCCATCAGACTGTTCCTAGCTTATGCAAGCTTCAAAGGGTTCAAAGTGTATCAAATGGATGTGAAGTCTGCTTTTCTGTATGGCACAACTGAAGAAGAGGTCTATGTATGTCAACCTCCTGGATTTGAGGACTACAAGTATCCAGACAGAGTCTACAAACTAGACAAGGCCCTCTATGGGCTCCACCAAGCCCCTAGAGCATGGTATGACACTTTGTCATCATACCTTCTACAGAATGGATTCAAGAGAGGTACTCTGGACAAAACATTATTCACAAAGTCCATCAAATCTGAGATTCTGCTTGTACAGATATACGTTGATGATATTATCTTTGGGTCAACCAATGACAGTCTGTGCAAAGAGTTTGAGGCTTTGATGCACAAAAAGTTTCAAATGAGTTCAATGGGAGAACTCACCTTCTTTTTAGGATTGCTAGTCAAGCAGAAGCTCACAGGACTCTTCATAAGTCAATCAAAGTATGTTAAAGACATACTGGAAAAGTTTGGGTACAAAGATACCAAAGTTGCAAGTACTCCAATGGATCCTCACAAGCAGCTTCATACGGACAAAGATGGAATAGATGTGGACATTCATTTATACAGATCCCTTATAGGATCTCTTATGTATCTAACATCCTCTAGACCTGATATTATGTTTGTTGTTTGTGTTTGTGCCAGGTTTCAATGTTCTCCAAAGGACTCCCATCTGGTTGATGTTAAGACAATCTTTAGATATCTCAAAAGGCAACCACATTTGGGCCTCTGGTATCCTAAAGACTCTCCTTTTGAATTAACAGCCTATTCTGACTGTGATTATGGAGGATGCAACATTGACAGAAAATCCACAACTGGTGGATGTCAATATCTGGGAGCAAGATTGGTCTCTTGGCAGTGCCAAAAAAAAAAAACTGTCTCCACTTCATCTACTGAAGTACAATACGTAGCAACTGTAAGTTGCTGCTCCCAAGTGATGTGGATTTAGAATCAACTGAGAGACTATGGTATGAATTTCCTATCCACTCCCATTTACATTGACAACTCAAGTGCAATTAGCATTGTACAGAATCCAGTCAAATTTCCCAAAACCCAGCATATAGACATTAGATTTCATTTTATAAGGGACTGTAATGAGAAGAAATTAATCCAAGTTACCAAAATTCATACTGATGATGAGTTAGCTGATCTATTTACAAAACCATTTGATGTAGGAAGATTCACCTTCCTAGTATCAAATATTGGCATGGTTCATATGGATAAATTTGTTTTTCTTTATTCTCTCTTATTCCATGAAAATTATACATATGCTTGATTAAGGGGGAGTCACTGTTTCATTAGCAGTTACTTAATTTTCAACTAACAACTTGAGTCTTTTCTCAAGTTGCTAGTTCATTTTCTCGGACTGTTAGTTGTTTCACTTGATCTGTCAAAGTGTGCAGGGTAATCTGGTAATTTCCATAAGTGTGTGCGCGAGTTTAGATATTTTCGAAACCTTTAAAGGTTCCAGTTTCGTTCTATTGTAACTACCAGTTGCAAAATATCTTCCACAACCTTTCTTCGATTCTCTGAGCAATTCCCCCGCACATCACTGAAACCCTAATTCATCAATCATCAATGGAGTTTGTCAAAGAACACAACTGCCTACCCTACTCTCTCAAACACGCTGATCTTGAACCATTCCACGACATGATGGACTTCCTTCGATGTTCCCATATCCATCATGCCCTCACTATCAATCCCACCATCTACATATCTCATATTGAACAGTTCTCGAAACATGCCTCCCTCAAAACCATCAATGAAGTCTCTTCTTTGACATCCAAAATCGATGGCAACACCATTACTGTCACTGAGGAATCCATTCGCCAACATCTGCATCTTCAAGATGCCTCAGGTATAACAGACCTATCCCTTACTGCCTTACATAATGGTCTTCATACTATTGGATATAGGGGACCTGCTGAATCTTATACTTTCTTTAAAACAAATTTTGCCCCTAAGTGGAAGTATCTTGTACATATTATTCAGCAATGTATAAGTCCAAAAAGAACTGGTTGGTCAGAATTTTCATCAAATATAGCCACTGCCTTAGTGTGTTTATCAACGGGCCAACAGTTCAATTTTTCTAATATGATTTTTCAGGGTATGCTAAAACATCATGCCCCGAAAACATGGGAAGTTTTTGATGTATCCTAGATTTTTGGCTGAAATTATTGCAAGAACTTGCAATAATTTCAATGTACATAAAAGGATTCATGTTTCCTATAGGCACTCTTTACCATTAATAAAACGTCTTCTAAAAACAAGTGCCAATGTTTTGTCTGTTGATGTCCCATTGCCTTCTGCAATGTTGGGCATCATTCCAAGAAACAGAGGAGAGGGTCCTGAGCAGGGTCAGCTTAACATTACTGCTTCACCCCTAGGACCCCAACCCACTCCTCATGATACTCAAATGCCTTCTGTTCCTATTGTTAATCGCACATCCCCACTCATATTATATAAAAGAAAAATAGGTTCAAGAGCTCCTTCCTCCACAGCCCTCTTACAAGAGCCAAATATCCCTGTGCAGGAGGACACTTCTGCACAGAATATCCAAAGGGCACCTACTGAGGACTCTCCCAACCTCAATTTTGAGGTGGACATCTCAACAGAGGTTGTCCGTATGGGTTCTGTGGCTGACACTACTGTTGCATCCGCACAAGAGGCACAGGACAGGGTCAACATCAATAAGACCACACCCATGGCAACAGACGGTGTGCAAGCACCATCTGGAAGTCCCCAGTACCAAGAACAGAGGGGCCCAGAGGTTTCTACTTCTGGAATTCCTACCAGTGATAGATCGCAAGCACCACATTCGTTTGATTATCTTGAGGCTAGTATGCAACTTATGCTATTGACGGATCCTCAGCTGCAACCTGTTGTAGCAATGTTGGAATACTATCAGTCCATTATTGCTGCACAGGGGGTACAAATCATTTCACTCAGACAGACAGAATCTGCTCAAAATCAGAGAATGGATTATCTCCATAAGGGGTTCACCCTCAGTGGAAATAAGATCATTAAATTAGAGCAACTGATTCGAACCCACTTGGCAAAGGTTGTAGGTCCTCCTGACCAAACCAATGCATCCAAAAAGGGGGAGAATCAGGAGATCCCTCCAACATTCCAAGAAGCTCCATCAGTCTAAGCAGCTCCATCAGTCCAAGTAGCTCCTACTCCAACAGTTCAAGATTCTAGGCTAGCACTCCCAACAGCTGCTCAAGCTGTTAGCCTAGAAACTCAAGCTGCTTCTACAAAAACAACTGGAGTTGTTATCAGAGAAGGAGCCCATCAGTTCAGTCCATGCTACATCTTCTGCAACAAAGGATAAGGGCAAGGGCATTCTCATTGAGTCTCCAAAGCACAAATTTTCATCTAGAGAAGCCCAGATTGCCTATGATGCTGTAATTGCCAGAAAGATAGCAGAAGAACAAGATCAGACTTCAGACCAGCAATCCCATGATGTTCCAATGCAAGATGATGAAACCTTAGGTGATTACCTAAGAGGGTTTGTGGTCAAACAAAATAAGAGAAAGAGAAAAATGCCAACAGGGCATTCATATAGTTTCTTATCATCCTCCTTCATCATCTGATATGATAAGACTCTTGACGGCCTTCAACTTCTGAGATAGGTGGAATGTATCCTTCGTCAATGCATACCCACATTCGCATGTCATTGAAACGCACAAAATCGGCAAACCGATCTTTCCACCAATAATAATCTTCGAGTTTCATCAGCTTAGGCGGAGTATTAGCCTTTCCGACCTCATGATCCATTTCTAGAAACTTTTGAAGATTTGACATCGTTTCAAAAGTAATTGAATTGAACTTAATAAATTTAATTCGAAACTAATTTAAGTTAATTCTTTCGACTTTAAATAGATTCGAATATAATTAAATTTAAATTTATTTGGGATTAAATTCGATTAAGTTTTGTAATTCAATTAAATTCGAAATTGATGACAGTTTCGAAAGTCTCCAAACTCGAAGGTCAAGGCAAACTCGAATACTCAGTAGATTCGAAGCACCCTATTCGACTATAGTCCAAACTCGAAGCAAACTCGAATGGCAGCAAACTCGAGACCCTAATCGACTTTAGTACAAACTCGAATTAAAATCGAAACACTCTTTATCAAACTCGAAAGGAGCGGATTTTGGTTAGACTCGAGACTAAGTAAAACCCTAATTACTCCTAACAGATTCGAGCGCCGCGAACTCGAAAAACGGCTAATACTTCGATTTCTTAACGTTTTGCAGATTAAATCAATATTTTTACAACAAAAAATATTGATTTCGATCAAAAACGTGAAAAACACGAAGTATTTCCCGGATGACAATTTGCTAAGCTCGAAAAACACAAAAAACACGAAGTTGAGAGAATAATCGTCCAAAAGCGTCAAGAAACCTAGGATGTATCTATATGAACACGAAGAACACAAAGAACACCCCGTAGGCTCTGATACCACTTGTATGGTCTACACACTACGAGATCTATTTAGACGCGAGACCGTCAACGAGTGCGGAATCCTCGTTAACGGGTTGACGGTAACAACTCTCACTCGGAACACGGAGACTATCAACGAGCTGCACGAACTAACAAGAACGCACCTACTAGAAGATTCTCTCGGAAACAACACTAAAACAGATGATAAACTCGAAATCGCCTTTTGCTTAATCCCTCACGAATTCTGCAAAAAGTTTCTTAATGATTCGAGTCTATCCCTAATTATAGAGGCTAATTCGAGTTTGTCATGGGCCAAACTCGAATCAGGCCCAAGGCCCATTCGAGTTTGTCCCCTCTGACACTCTCGAATCTGCCTAAGCATGTACATTCGAATCTACCTAAGAGACTCATTCGAATCTGATCTAGATTCGAATCCTAGCCCTTAGAGTATTCGAATTTACTCTTTCACATATTTAACTAAGTATTGAAACTTATGTTTTCAACTTATGCTTGAATTTATCTTTAAACTTTATGTTTGAACTTCTTGTAATACGTTACATCAAGTTCAAACATACAATCAATAATTGTCGAACATATATAAACATATAAACATATATATCCAATACTCGTTAAAACTCAATACTTTGAATATTACTTAAACCAAAATGTTAGATCACTTAGACATCTATCGTCACACAGGGTGTACCAACAGACTCCCCCTTGACGATAGCTTCTAACTATTTACATCTTGATTGAGTACTAGAGCTATATATACTACTACCTGCGTATATACATGCATCTATACATACTCTGACAACTTTTTGGAACTTTCTAGCTTCAGATCTCCATCCGTCATGAAAGAAGATATGTTGGCCATGAAGCTTCTTCAGATCATCCTTTGACAGATTCATCAGATGCAGTGGATCATACACTCTCAAAATAACTTTGTCGTCTTGATCCTCCGTGATGGCTTCAGCAGTTTCATTATCAAGGTACCACCACTTCATGTTGCTCAAAATATCTTGAGGCATCTTCTTCATTGGCACCCTTCTTAAGCATTTGATAGGTTTGTAAACTATTTTTGCCCATGGTCGTCCTGTATGAGGATCTATTCTTGAAGTATCCTCTACTCTTTTTCCAGACCTCGGTTGGAGTCTCTCAAACCTTCCAGATCTCCCTTCTCGTGTGATTATCTTAGCGATCACTTCAGCATAGGGATCATTTCTGATATTGATCAACTCGTTCCATGCTAGCTCCTTTACATCTACCTTTGGCAATGTATTGAATACTTTAAGCTTGCGCCTTAGGTATCGGAGACCATCTCTTCTCTTTTGAATAAAAAGTTGCAGTTCCCTGTCGAAGAACCAGCTGATAATACCTCCAGAGAAGTTTTCTGCACCTGGAATCCTCATCGTCTTCTTTATTTTTGGCTCAGTCTTCTTTTCTTCCTTGCGGAACCAAAGATTTAGTAATTCAGCTCTGCTCGGCTCTCTTTCAGCCTCTTCCATTTCTGAATCATCTACCGAAGCCACTTTGATGTCATCAATATCTATTACATGTTGATCAGTATGCTCATATAGTTCTATGACAGGCTGGGATTGAATGATTACTTCATTTACATTATCGTCTTCATCTATCACAACCTCCTCATCAGATTTCCAATCAGCTACCTCTTCTGGCACAAACTCTCCTTCTTCCAGATCCTCTACATCATCTTCAAAATCTAATTCCAAATCTAATGGCTCTTCATCAATATCCATCAATGCGTCAATTATCTTACGCACTTCATTTTCTGAGACCTTTGATGAACTAGCCTCACCTTCTACAGCTCCTGATTGACTCGGCTCCCCCTGAGTCTCAGCCTCCTGAGCAGCAGAAAAATCTACTGGCTCATTCTGTCTTTGCGTGCTGGGATCATTGCCATTGTCATCTTCATCATTATCATCATCTTCCCTGCGCAACTCTACTTGATCACGGCAGGATGTCTCCCATTGAGCCTTTATATTTTTCATTAATTTCTCAATCAGGGAGCGCATCGATCTTATTTCGGCCGCTTGATCAGCTACAAACGTTTTCAGCTCCAAGTTCTCTTCCTGTACCTTGTCCACAATCTTTTTCAGGTCAGCATTCTCATTATCCATATTTGCATTATGCTTCTAAATCTCACCGATAGCCGTTGTCAGGCCAAAGATTTGAATCTGCTGGAAGTCAACTCTATCTTTTAGTGCCAAAAACCTTTGATTCTCTGCGTTGGTGGATGAGGTGGATGGAATGGATTGTATTGGGTTCGGAATGTTGGTTGATGGGATGTACGGTTCAACAGGTGGTGGTGATGGTGGAGTGGTAGATTGAGTAGGTGGAGGTTGAAATATTTCAGGTTGTGCAGCTGAAGCTGAGGTAGCCCCCTGCATAAAACGATGGCGTTTTGCCCGTTGCCGATGCACCAAAGGTAATACTTCTTCCTCATCTTCATAATCAGAGTCCTCCGACTCCACTATAGCTCTTTTCCTCCTTCTTTCTTCCTCAGTGACAACCAATAGTGATCCATATGTCCTAATTTGAAAGGACGGATCTGTAGTTACATTCTCTGGAGCCTCAACCTCAATTTCTTCCATATCTTCAGATTCAGTGGCTGAAGATGACATGTCATTACCTGTTTGCTCCGGTTGATATTCATCAATTTCCCTAAGAATATCATCTTCTCCTTCCGGAGGCTCTAGCAATTCTCCAACTAACGCTGCTGATATTTCTTCATTGGCATTTGGACCAGCTTCCCAAATCTCATGCAGTGTTTGACATAACTGATCGGATGTCGGAATAGGTACTGCTGGTGTACTTGATGGTCCAGCCTCTTGTGCCTCTTGAGGTTGACTAGCGAAAGGCCTACTTGCCTGAGTTTGACTCACTGTAGATCGTTGGCGTCTCCTCTGTTGCTGAGCGCGCGGTTGTTGCTGTTGTTGTTGTGGCTGTCGAAGCTGAACGTCTACCTCACCTGCCCAATTGGCATTATCAGGGGCTTCAAAGTTCCTGTCTATTACAGCGCCAAACAAAGGTCGCTCTATCGGAACAGCTAACCTTCCTCTGTGAGCAGAGTAGTCAGCAAAAATCCTTTTATCGATAACCGCTACACTTTGAATCTCATTAAGTTGCGGCAAATTTGGCAAGAAGTGCCTGATGAGCATCATCACGAAGCGGGGATAAAGTAATAATCTTTCTCGTTCCGGAGCAGTGATTTGATGAACAAACTCTGAGAAAAACATTTCTGAAAAACTGAAACGCCGATTATACACCAATGCGATAATCCCGGATTGGATCTTCGATACAATATAATCAAAACCCGCTTTCTTGGCCGCAAAACTCTGAGAAAAACATTCCTGAAAAACTGAAACGCCGATTATACACCAATGCGATAATCCCGGATTGGATCTTCGATACAATGTAATCAAAACCCGCTTTCTTGGCCGCAAAGCACACCCTGAACACATGCGCTAGAAACCTCCATTGCCCAATGAGTCCACTCTTCATATAGGATGCTTTAGTAACATCCAAGCTATAACCCATCCTCAGAAAGGCAGGCTGCCTAATATTTAAAGGAAAATCTATAGGTCCATTTTCTTCCTCCTGAGTTCCCAGCTGCAGAACTTGACGTAGCATATCAGCAGAACATACCAACGGCTGTCCTGCTATCCTTGTCCTTAGAACTGTTGAGGTGACGGTACAATCAACTTGCAAATGTTCATAAAACTTCCGCACATAGGGAATAACGATTTGGATGTTATGGGATAATGCGAACGAAATCCTAGACTCCACTAGGAAATCCATCATCTGTCGAAAGCCCTGCGCTTCAGGGATATTATGGTCAAGGGGAATGACCATATTATGCTTTGGCACAAACACTCGATCCGCCATGTCTGCAAAATAGATAAAGTATTAGAATTATTAAAAATGAATAAACTTGATTAAATTCAAATTTGTTTTATTTTGAACTTGTTTAAGTACAAAATCCAAGACATATGAATTTCTACAAGTTTAATTAAATTTAAATTGAATAATTCAAATATATTGACAAATTCGAACAGACAGATTCGAAGTAACTCTTTTTCGAGTTTGATGACACATTTGAATGTAATGACCTTCTCGAGTTTACTGACAAACTCGAGACTGGTCAAGAACAGATTCGAATGAGTCGGTCGACATCATCACCAAAATCCATGATTTTAACCATTTTGGACTCAGAAAATCACATTCATTAGCCCTACTAGGTTCTAATAAAAAATTGTTGCATTTAATTTGACTCTTTACCGGTCCAAACTTTGTAATTTTGAAAAACAAGTTTTCTACCAATAAACCTTCACAAATCGGTGATTTTGGCCTAAATGGTGTATGAGACTACTTGAATCTTGTACAAAACACTTGTTTATACCTAGATCTATGAGTAGAATCGAAACCACACGTAAGAAACTCGACGAATAGTTGTTTTTTGTGAAAACGGTAAACTCGAGAGAAATAGATTCGAAATCGCCAGATAGACTCGAGAGTATAGATTCGAAAACAGATGGATTAATGACATCACTGTTAACCTATTTATACCACCTACCTTCGAGTCTATTGCCACTTTCGAATCTACTGACAGATTCGAGATCATCCAAAATCGAGTTTAACCTAAACTCGAATTCCCCAAGAAACATTGAAAATTTTGAAAATTTTGAAATAAATTCAACTTTTTCAACCTTTTTCAAACTTATTGTGTAACGGAATAAACTATGCCAAATCTTTTACCCTAAGCACTAGATTTTCACGCAATGTTTATTTTATTCAACTATGAATGCACCCTCAGTAATTTTTGACCTTTTTCCTACGTAAAATAAAAATAAAAAGAAAATAATAATAAGTAAAAGTAAAAATAAAAATTTAAAACTTTGAACAAAAATTTAACTTAGACTTAAACTACACTTATTAAAATTTACAACCTATGCTAAACACTTAACAAAATATTTTTGATGTGTATAGTCAAAGAAAGGTTCAATCAGATAGCGGTGTCAGATACTCACTTTCAGTACTTAAACTTTCACACTTAGGAATTTTTTGATTCCTTTGATTGTTTGTCGTGACATACCCATTTAGCCGATTGTCGGTATTTTACCCCGTTAAACATGCTACATTTCGAAATTTCCCTTGGCATTTTTATTTATCATGAAATTATCTTACGTGACTCAGACTTAGACATACTTTTATGATCAAGGCATAAAGACAATGATTCTAAGTCGCTTTGTTGTACGTCGGTGTCCGTTTGACTTTTTCTTGAATATTTTATTAGCCTTGAGACTCCCTATATGTATTATGCCTACCAACACATCAAACTAAAATAAAGTATAACACTTAGAATTTTAGGTGCATTATGTGTGAAAGCCTAAACACTTAGAGTTTGTAACGACTGTGCTAATTTTCGTCACTTTGAACCTATGAATCTAAGACTTAACTCTTTTTCTGATATTCTCTTTTTTTGAATTTTTATGGTTTTCTCTCTTTTTTCTTTTGTTTTTCATAAGAAATAGCAATAAAAGAAGATAACCTACTAACTTACTAAAAACAGTAACTATCCTAATTTAGCAGACTTACTAGAAAAAGAAAGAATTACTACAGCTATAAAAGGAAATAAACTACTACTAAGGTCAAATTACTCTGGGTTGCGCATTCCATTTAGTTGAATCAAATATTCAAACCGTGACTTATCAAAAGCTTTGTAAATAAATCAGCATTATTATCATCCGTTGCCACTTTTACCAATTTGATTAAGTTCTTTTCAGCACAATCACGAATAAAATGATGCCTTATGTCTATGTGCTTTGTTTTACTGTGTTTAACTGGATTATTTGTTATAGCAATTGTAGACTGGTTATCTATCCTAATAGGAGTTTGAGTGTAAGCCAAACCGTAATCTCGCAATTGTTGTTGTATCCACAGAACCTGTGAGCAGCAACTACCAGCAGCAACATACTCGGCTTCGCACGTTGACACGGCTACCGACGTCTGTTTCTTGCATTGCCAGGAAACCAGTCTCCCTCTTAGGAATTGACAACCTCCAGTTGTTGATTTGCGCGTCAAGCTGCATCCTCCGTCGTCAGAATCCGTGAACGCCTCCAACTCTAGATCTCCCTCCGCGTGATACCAAAGTCCCAGCTTCGGTTTCGACTTGAGGTATCGTAGAATCCGCTTCACAGCTTTCATGTGCATCTCCTTCAGATTAGCTTGAAACCTAGCACAAATACACACAGCAAACATGATGTCAGGTCTTGAAGCAGTTAAAAACATAAGTGACCCAATCATGGCCCGATATAACGTCGGATCCACATCGGTATCACTATCAGTACCCGGTCCGAGATTGTGATTCACTTGAATCGGCGTGCTGAAATGGGCAGTCAGTTTCGTTCCTTCCATCCCGAAGCGTTCCAATATGTCATAGACATACTTCGTTTGATGGATAAACATACCTTCCTTCTTCTGGTCAACTTGTAACCCCAAAAAGAAATTTAACTCTCCCATTGCACTCATCTCGAATTTCGACTTCATCACCTTCTCGAAATCTTTGCACATTTGTTCGTCTGATGATCCAAAAATGATATCATCGACGTACACTTGTACCTAGATGAAATGTTCTCCCTTTCTCTTAACGAACAGCGTACTATCTATCCTACCCCTTTTAAACCCGTTCTCTAGTAAATGGTTGGATAGAGTCTCGTACCACGCCCTTGGTGCTTGATGCAATCCATATAGAGCCTTATCTAAACGATATACTCTATCTGGATATTTTGGATCTGTAAATCCGGGCGGCTGTTCTACATACACCAGCTCCTTCACTTTCCCATAGAGGAAAGCACTTTTAACATCTAGTTGCTATACCTTAAAGCCCTTGAAGGAAGCAAAAGCCAGAAACAACCTAATGGCTTCCAGCCTTGCTACTGGCGCAAACACCTCATTGTAATCGATTCCCTCCTCTTGGTTGAAACCCTTTACAACTAACCTAGCCTTGTTGCGAGTGACTATACCCCGATCGTCTCTTTTGCACTTAAAAACACATTTGGTTCCTATGGCAATTTCCTTTAGAGGTAATGGAACTAACTCCCACACTTCTAGTTTCCTAAACTGAGAGAGTTCTTCCTGCATCGCTTCAACCCAGGAGTTATCCTTTAGTGCCATTTGCACATTTTTCGGCTCTACTTGTGAGATGAAACAAGAATAGAGATATGTATGATAAGCCTCGGAGTCATTTATCATCGACAACAACACAGTGTTGTTATTTAAACTACTCCTAGTCCTCACACCCTCATTACGATTTCCTATGATGCTTTCTATAGGATGGTTCTCGTTGATCCTAGAGGTCTCTATCTCGTCAACTCTCAGATTATCTCCTAAGTTAGATCCTATTTCACCTAATGGGGGAACATCCTCAGATTCCACATTTTCCTCCTCGTGGACAGTTTCCTCAGAGTTGGATATTGTTGTCTGAGTTTGATTCTCAGTTGAAGGTGCTTCTGGATCAGTGACTTCTGGAGATCCATCTTCAGTCGAAGTAGGCTCGGATGTGGATTGAAATGTAGTCCTCGGAAAGGTATGACCTTCGTCATTCAGATTCCACGTTGCCATGTCCTTTTCGATCGTCCCTGCATTTTCATCCAGAGGAATGTTAAATGACTCAAATAATTTATCATAGTCAAATATCCATTCCGGACCTGTTTGGGGTTCATGTGTATAACTTGTGACTTCAATGTTATACACAATTTCTACTGTACCATTCGTTTTGTTAAAAACCCGTTTGTTTGGTGAGTTCGGCACATAACCTAGGAAGTATCCTTCGTCAGCCTTTTCACCAAACTTAGGTTGATGTTTTGTTCGCAGTAAAGTACATGGTACCCCAAACGGTTCGAAGCCAGTTAAATTAGGTGGGCCTTTATTCAAAATTTCATAACAGGTTTTGTTCAAAGATTTGACAGTTAGGACCCGGTTTAAAATATGACATGCGGTATTCACTGCCTCCCCCCAAAACATGGTAGGAAGCTTTGAATCCGAAAGCATAGTCCTAGCTGCCTCAATCAATGTCGTGTTTTTTACGTTCGGCCACCCCATTTTGTTGAGGCTCATATGGTGCACTAATTTCATACACTATGCCCTTTGAGAGGCAATATACACCAATTACAGTGTTTTTGAACTCAGTTCCATTATCACTACGAAGCCTTTTAACCCGTGTTCCATAGGAATTCTCCACTTGGTCTAAGAACCCGATGAGCTTGGATGTCGTCTCGTCCTTTGTACCTAGAAAGAAAACCCAAGAAAATCGTGAGTAATCGTCAGTGATAACTAAACAATACCAACTACCTCATATACTCCTTTTGTTGATTGGTCCGAAGAGATCCATATGCAACAAATCGAATGTAGAGGTTATAGAGTTCTAAGTCTTGGACTTGTGTGTCTTCTTATGTTGTTTGCCCTTCTTGCATGGTAGACATTTGTCCTCGAACTGAAAACTCTTCATAGGCACACCTTGCACCAATCCATTTTTCGTTATATAGTTCATTTTTCTTAGATGCAAATGTGCCATGCGTCTGTGCCACAACACTGATTCCGTCTCCGAAGCTTTGGATAACAAACAGATTGGCCCCATCGAAGTCTCCGGCTTGGTCATATCAAGCATGTACAAGTCATTCTTCCTTGGTGCCCGCATCAATATCCACTCTTCAGGAATCTTGAACCCCGGTTTTAGCACTAACGCTTCAGTGTCAGTGAACAACACTGAATTCTTCTTGTCACAGATTTGAGATACACTAATGAGATTGTGAACCAGTTTATCAACGTGATAAACTTTATCCAACTTGATCGTCCCATTAGTGACCACTCCAGTACCCGTGATGTTTCCTCCCTTGTTTCCCGCGAATGATACAAATCCCCGATTCCCACCCTTGAAGTCTGTAAGGAGACTTCTTTCCTCTGTCATGTGCCTGGAGCATCCACAGTCGACGAACCATTTGTTGTTTGGACCTGTGCTGATCTCCTGCACATGAAAGAAAATAGGTTAGTTATCACGGGGAACCCAAGCCATAACTGACTTGGTTATACCATCCTCGTCCACATACTTAAACTCTTTCAAATACCCATCTCGCCTTTCAGGTGACTTGGGTCGTTGAACAGGAGTTTGTTGTGGTGCCGAGTGATGTAAATTCACTCTTTGCCTTTGAGTAGGCATTTGTTGTGGAGCTCTTGAATAATTACGATTATATGGCATTTCAGATTGAGATCCCTGAGCTCTAACCGGTGTGTGATGTCTAATAGGAGTGTGTGACCTCACTGGAGTGTATGCTCTGCTAGGTGTTGTGCTCCTATATTGTTGTTGAGGTCCAGACCTAGATTGATTTATGACTCGATTCGGTGAATTAGTCTTAACCACTTCCTTTGGTCCAACCTTTACCGGTATTTGTTTCACAACTTGTTTTGGTGTAGCCTGCACAGTTTTTTCGGTACTCTGAGAACTACTTGTGCTTGGCACACTTGTTGAGGGCTTAACTTGTGTTGGCTTCCCTGTCTTAGGTGTAAGTTCAGTTTTCTTAAGCGGACAGTTAGAAGCAACATGCCCTTTTTCATGACATCTAAAGCAGGACATCTTGTCAATGGACTTCTTGTGTGTGCCCTTAGACTTAGGTGTCTCACTAGTGTCTTGGTCTTTTTGAACATCTATTGCGACTGGTTCATCGTCCTGATCATTAAAATCAATTTTATGTTTTCCTGCAGGTGTTTCACTGGAGGAAGACACAAAATTGACTTTCTTAACCTTGACGGTTGTATCAGTCACCTTAGGTGTATTTTCTTTTACAGACTTAGATATAGTTGCAGGTATGTCCTCTAAGTCTACTGATTTCTCAGTTTTCTCCTGAGGTTGAGGCACATAGTTTGCATTAAAAGGTGGAGGAATCTCATGAAATCCTAGACCTACAGGCTTTTTAGATTGGCGTTGAGCATCTAAAACTTTCCCTAGGTTCAGACTTGAATTCCTAAACTTTTCTAGCTTACTGTTGGCCTCTGCTACCTTCACCTTAGTTTCAGCTAGCTCTACTTCTTTGGTGTTAAGATCTTTGGTCAAAGCCTCCACATGCTCATACATCAGTTCTAATCTAACGCACTGCTCACTCAGCTTGTCTTTTAGAACTATGACATCTTGTGCATCAGCTTTAAGCTTATCCTTAAGACTTGCTTAATGTCATTCAGGCTAGCGTTATCCGATTTTAAAGACTCATTTTGAGCAGTTATGTTTTTATGTGATTCTAAGATTAGATTCAACCTATCGTTAGAAGTAACACATAACATACATTAATCATGAAAAAGAGAGTAGTTCAGACTAACCTTTGTGTTATCGGATTCCACGTTGGCCATTTGAGCGGCAAACTTCAGAAGCGTCTGATCATTCGTCTTCTCCACCCACATCGGACTGCTGTCCCTTGTGGTCTGCTCTTCCCCTTCACATCCATTCTCAGTGACTTCAGCCATGAAGGCTCTAGCATTAGATTCCGGATGTGAGCTCCAGTCGTAGGTACCATCCAGCTGTCTATCTGATGTTACGTTTGATAACAGACTAGCTAGATTGGCTTGACCGGAAGATGAACTCGGAAGGTATCTCTGTTGAGACTGATTCTGAAACTGTCCATGATGCTGATTCTGCCCTTGGTAAGTATCTACCTTCGGTCTCTGACATTCTCTGGCGAAGTGTCCCTGACCCTGACAATTATAGCACTTGAGCTTGGACTTATCAAATCCAATCCCCTTATTATTCATAGTCAGATTCCTCCCAGTCCGTTTGATGAATCTTTTAACCGGTTGGGTTACCATGGCCAGTTGCCATTTGAGATCCATCTCCTGAAGATCGTCGAGGTCTACCTGATCATAATCTTCATCCCAGAGAGCAGGATCGTTTATTTTCCCCTGAACGCAGTTCCCATATGCGGCCACAAATGATGAAAACAAGTTCAAATGTTCTTCGGCCGATTTAGCGCTCATGGGCATTTTAGAGTAGCCCTGAGATGTTGATGCCTGTGTTGCTTGAGGTTGCTGTTCTTCCGATCTTCCCAACCCTAAGAACGCTCTATTCAGTGTGTCATCAGTCTCTGCTGGTGACGACGTTTCTCCGGTGAAAAACGCTGTAGCAGTCTTCAGATCAGCTGCGGCTGAAGGTTTTGTTGATTTTCCAAAATACATGGCTGGATTTTGGACTTGTTCATAATCCGTTTCGGCCTTCAGTGGCTCGAAATGATACGCCCGCAACGTTCCCACTATATCCTCCAATGATTGGGTATAATACTTGTCTTCATTAAGCTTAATCATAGACACATACATCACCCATTTGGCTGGTAAGGCATCAAGAAGCTTATTGTTCTTTTCGGTGTCATTATACTCAATGTCGTGACTTTCAAGCTCTGTCAGTAGATGATAAAACCGGGTAATTTTGTCGTCCAACTGTTCATCCTTCAAAGCCTTGAAAATAGCAAACTGCTGTTTCAACAACTCCATGCGCTTGCTTCGAACCCTCGGATTACCCTCACATCTCTTTTCCAGCGACTCCCAAAGTTCCTTAGATGTCTTTTGAGTGCGGAATGTGTGTAGTATATCCTGAGGCAAAGCCATTCGAATAATCGAGAAAGCTCTGTTCTCGGCTTCATATAGTTTCTTATCATCCTCCTTCATCATCTGATATGATAAGAC
Organism: Centrapalus pauciflorus; assembly: GCA_020465985.1. Classification (NCBI taxonomy): domain Eukaryota; kingdom Viridiplantae; phylum Streptophyta; class Magnoliopsida; order Asterales; family Asteraceae; genus Centrapalus; species Centrapalus pauciflorus. The sequence continues at coordinate 65,225 of JAANYP010000967.1, forward strand.
TCTTTGACGGCCTTCAACTTCTGAGATAGGTGGAATGTATCCTTCGTCAATGCATACCCACATTCGCATGTCATTGAAACGCACAAAATCGGCAAACCGATCTTTCCACCAATAATAATCTTCGAGTTTCATCAGCTTAGGCGGAGTATTAGCCTTTCCGACCTCATGATCCATTTCTAGAAACTTTTGAAGATTTGACATCGTTTCAAAAGTAATTGAATTGAACTTAATAAATTTAATTCGAAACTAATTTAAGTTAATTCTTTCGACTTTAAATAGATTCGAATATAATTAAATTTAAATTTATTTGGGATTAAATTCGATTAAGTTTTGTAATTCAATTAAATTCGAAATTGATGACAGTTTCGAAAGTCTCCAAACTCGAAGGTCAAGGAAAACTCGAATACTCAGTAGATTCGAAGCACCCTATTCGACTATAGTCCAAACTCGAAGCAAACTCGAATGACAGCAAACTCGAGACCCTAATCGACTTTAGTACAAACTCGAATTAAAATCGAAACACTCTTTATCAAACTCGAAAGGAGCGGATTTTGGTTAGACTCGAGACTAAGTAAAACCCTAATTACTCCTAACAGATTCGAGCGCCGCAAACTCGAAAAACGGCTAATACTTCGATTTCTTAACGTTTTGCAGATTAAATCAATATTTTTACAACAAAAAATATTGATTTCGATCAAAAACGTGAAAAACACGAAGTATTTCCCGGATGACAATTTGCTAAGCTCGAAAAACACGAAAAACACGAAGTTGAGAGAATAATCGTCCAAAAGCGTCAAGAAACCTAGGATGTATCTATATGAACACGAAGAACACAAAGAACACCCCGTAGGCTCTGATACCACTTGTAAGGTCTACACACTACGAGATCTATCTAGACGCGAGACCGTCATCGAGTGCGGAATCCTCGTTAACGGGTTGACGGTAACAACTCTCACTCGGAACACGGAGACTATCAACGAGCTGGACGAACTAACAAGAACGCACCTACTTGAAGATTCTCTCCGAAACAACACTAAAACAGATGATAAACTCGAAATCGCCTTTTGCTTAATCCCTCAAGAATTCTGTAAAAAGTCTCTTAATGATTCGAGTCTATCCCTAATTATAGAGGCTAATTCGAGTTTGTCATGGGCCAAACTCGAATCAGGCCCAAGGCCCATTCGAGTTTGTCCCCTCTGACACTCTCGAATCTGCCTAAGGATGTACATTCGAATCTACCTAAGAGACTCATTCGAATCTGATCTAGATTCGAATCCTAGCCCTTAGAGTATTCGAATTTACTCTTTCACATATTTAACTAAGTATTGAAACTTATGTTTTCAACTTATGCTTGAATTTATCTTTAAACTTTATGTTTGAACTTCTTGTAATACGTTACATCAAGTTCAAACATACAATCAATAATTGTCAAACATATATAAACATATAAACATATATATCCAATACTCGTTAAAACTCAATACTTTAAATATTACTTAAACCAAAATGTTAGATCACTTAGACTGCTATCGTCACACAGGGTGTACCAACATCTCGCAAGGAGTCCAAAGTCAACAAGAACTCGTTCAAGCTGGTATAAGTAATGCTCAAGCTGGTGTAAGTGATTCTGCTCCTTCTGTTCAAGCTGCTGCTTCAAATCCTCAATCAGATACAATTTCACAGGCAAAGCTTGATCATGTAAAAAGGATACTGTTTGAGCATCAGCTTCAGAAAGTGATGGATATTAAGAAGTCCTTAGACCAGCATGACTTCAAAAAACCTCTTATTACTTACTGGTATGCTAAGCCAATGGACAACATTGACTTAAGATATCATTTTGTAGTAAGAAGAGATTCTGGTCCTGAGGAAGAGTATTAGAGCTTAATGCATATAGTCTAAGGGATGACCAGAGATGAGTTACAAGAATGCATCATGTTAGGTCTGTAACCCAAGTCTGATCCTCTCTTCCACAAGTCAAGCAAGCTATCAATATTCTGAAAAGCATTTTTGATTCTGAGTCAATAAGGAAAGATATAGAAGATGCCAAGGAGATGAAGATTGCAGAAGTTGATCTGTTTGTCAAATCAAAGACTTACAGACTCAAATTTGCAAATGGATCCGGTATGTACTTCAATTTTGAATTTTATGATCTTCCAAAGGCTTTGTTACTTCAGATGAGCTCAGTGAGAATATATTGTGATAGAGAAGATCTGAGAAAGAATTTTGGAAGGCAGTCAATCAGAAACTTGCGCAGTTGTAAGTTTTTGGAAACCTTGGTTTGTAAATAACAGTTTTACTTGGTTTTATTTCCTTATTTGTATAGAACTTAAAGTCTTCTGTAAAGAATTTAAGTTACGGGGAGATTGTTGGGAAATATTCTAAGTAGTTCAAGCTGTTAGTCAGATTTCTCAAACTGTTAGTAGATTTTCTGTGTAAGTACAAAGTTCATGCTGTTAGTTGAAGAAGTTCGAGCTGCTAGTATAAAAGTTCAAGCTGCCAGAGTAAATTCATTCAAGCTGCTCTGTTCAAGCTGCTCAGTGATTCAAGCTGCTCAACAGTTTCATAAACAGAAAGTGTTGATATTCAGGAAGAGATATTTACACGAAGATTCCAGCATATCTACTATCAGAGAAGTCAGAGTCCTTCAAGGAAACAAATCAGAAAGCATTATAAATATATAGAATAGGTTTTTCTATTGTAACAAGTTTCAGCACGTTCAAGTTTGTACTTGCTTTTTGTTTAAGTTTTCATAAGCCTCTAAGGTTGAAAAACCCTAAGAAAAATTTGTGTTCTTCGTCTAATCAAATAGATTAGAGGTGATTGTAATCATTGAGTTCAGTAATACAAGCAATTTTGTTTATTCAATTATATTTATTTCTTATTGATTCTGATAGTTTTTCTTAAAACACTTAAGTGTTATTCCGCAAACTTCTTAATTGGACTTGATTCAATACAAGATTATTGGTTTATAATCTGATCAATTCAAACCAGTTAATCTTAGGTAGTAACATTTTGATCCTGACACAATGCAAGAAACAGACTTCGGTAGCCCTGTCAACGTACGAGGCCGAATATGTTGCTGCTGGTAGTTGCTGTTCACAGGTTTTGTGGATACACCAACAATTGCGGGATTACGGTTTGACTTATACTCATACTCCTATTAAGATAGATAACCAGTCAACTATTGCTATAACCAATAATCCAGTTAAACACAGTAAAACAAATCACATAGACCTAAGACACCATTTTATACGTGATTGTGCTGAAAAGAGTTTAATCGAGCTGGTAAAAGTGGCAACGGAAGATAATAATGCTGATTCATTTACCAAAACTTTTGATAAGTCACGTTTTGAGTTGTTATTTCAACTAAATGACATGCGTAATCCAGAGTAGCTTGACCTTAGTAGAGTTTATTCCTTTTTATAGCAGTAATTTTTCTTTCTCTTTATAGTAAGTTTAGTAGCTATGTAGAATTTCTTTCTTTTTATAGTAAGGTAGTAGGTTATCTTATTAGCTTATTCTTATTTATGAAAAAAAAAGACGAGAAAAACATAAAAAGCTCAAAAAAGGGATTATTAGAAAATGAGTTAAGTCTTAGAAACATAGGTTCAAAGTGACGAAAATTAGCACAGTCGATACAGTCTCTAAGTGTTAAGCTTTCACACATAATGCACCTAAAACTCTAAGTGATATACATTTTCTAGTTTGATGTGTTGGTAGGCATCATACACAAAGGGAATCTCAAAAGCTAATAAAATATTCAAGAAAAGGTCAGACGTGTCACTAACTTAGATGTATGACCAAATGGTCTTAATTTTTATATTAGAGACATACAGACAATGATTCTAAATGAGGTATGGAAATTTTCTGGGGGATGTATAGCAACATCATATACATCTTAAATAAAAGAAAAGAAAGAAAAATAATGATAGTGAATTGAGAGTCAAAGCAAGTAACTCTGTTGTACGTAAGTACAGACCTGTTGCCTCTGGTTTGACTCGAGTTAGCAAGATAAGTCGCTTTGTTGTACGTCGGTACAGACCTGTCACTGCTGTCTTGCTAGCTTTAAAATAAACTTTAAGACAAACTAAGACACTCTGTTGTATGTAAATACAGAACTGTGTCCGACGTTTGCCTTTTAAAGAAAATTTGCAATACCGAAAAGTTATAATCATTGTATGCCTTGATCATAAATGTATGTCTAAGTATGAGACACGTAAGGTAGTTTCTTGATAAATAAAAAGTCTAAGGGATATTCCAAAGTGTAACATGTTTAAAGGGAAAATAATACCAACAATCGCCTAGAAATGTGTGTCACGACAAACAATCAAAGAATCAAAAATTCCTAAGTGTGAGAGTACAATACTGATAGTGCGTTTTTGACAGCGCTATCTGATTGAACCTTTCTTTGACTTTCTCACCAAAAATATTCTGTTAGTATAGGATGTAAATTTTAAAAGTATTTTTGAGTAGTTAAAGTTTAAATTTTATTCAAAATTTTCTTTTATTTTATTTTATTCTATTTTATTTTATTTTATTTTTCTTTTTAGGAAAAAGGTCAAAGTTACTTAGGATGCATCTTTAGTTGAATAAACATACATTGCATGAAAATCTATCACTTTTTGTGAATAGTTTTGCAAAGTTTGTTTCGTTGCACGAAAAACTTGATAAGACAAACTCGAATTCAATTTCGAATCTGTCAGTAAAATCGAACTTAATGCTAAGTTCGAAGGTGGTTAGTATTTAAAGGTCAATAGTGCACATTCATTTTGTTGGTACACCCTGTGTGACGATAGCAGTCTAAGTGATCCTACATTGTGGTTTTAGCAAGTGTTTGTTATATATGTTTATATATGGTTGATAGTTATTATTGTTTGTGTTTTTGAACTTGATGTAACGTATTACAAGAAGTTCAAACATAAAGATCAAAGATAAAATCAATCATAAGGTAAAAACATAAGTTTCAATACTAAGTTGAGTATGTGAAATAAGTAGATTCGAATTATATAAGGTTTGACATTCGAATCTGTGTCAGATTCGAATGTGGACCTAGATTCGAATGTAGGCAGATTCGAGAGTGTCAATGAGGACAAACTCGAATGGGCCTTGGACCAGATTCGAGTTTGGCCCATGTCAGACTCGAATTAACCTCTATAATTAGGGATAGACTCGAAATATTATCAGACTTTTTGCAGATTTCGTTTGAGTGATTAGCAAAAGGCGATTCCGAGTTTATCATCGGTGTTAGTGCCGTTTCGGAGAGAATCAGTTCGTAGGATCGCTCGTGTGTCGTTCGTTCAGCTTCTGATAGTCTCCGTGTTTCTTGGTGAGAGTTGTTTCTGTCTACCCGTTAACGAGGATTCCGCACTCGTTGACGGTTCCGCGTCTAGATAGATCTTGAAGTCAGTAGACCTTACAAGTGGTATCAAAGCCTAAGGGGTGTTCTTGGTGTTCTTCGTGTTCATCTAGATACATTCTAGGTTTTTTGACGCTATTGGACGATTTTTCTCTCATATTCGTGTTTTCTTTTTGTGTTCTTCGAGCCTAGCAAATAGTCATCCGGGAAATACTTTGTGTTTTTCACGTTTTTTATCGAAATCAATATTTTTCGTTGCAAAAATATTGATTTAATCTGCAAAACGTCAAAAAATCAAAGTATTTGCCGTTTTTCGAGTTTGCGGCGCTCGAATCTATTAGGGGTAATTAGGGTTACACTTAGTCTCGAGTCTAACCAAAATACGCTCCTTTCGAGTCTGATACAGAGTGTTTTCGAATCTAATTCGAGTTTGTGCTACATTCGATAGAGGTCTCGAGTCTACTTACATTTGAGTTTGCTTCGAGTTTAGTTTAGTTTCGAATAGGATTTCGAATCTACTTTTTCTTCGAATTTGCCTTGACCTTCGAATCTGAGGATTTTCGAATCTGTCATTAGTTTCGAATTTGATTGACTTCCAACACTTAATCGAATTTAATTCCAAATAAATTGGAATCTAATTATATTCGAATCTACCTAGATTCGAAAGAATTAATTCAAATTAGTTTCGAATTAAATTAATTAAGTTCAATTCAATTACTTTCGAAAAGATGTCAAATCTTAAAAAATTCCTGGAAATGGACCACGAGGTCGAGAAGGCAAACACTCCGCCTAAGCTGATGAAACTCGAAGATTATTATTGGTGGAAAGATCGGTTTACCGATTTCGTGTGTTTCAATGATATGCGCATGTGCGTATGTATTGATGAAGGATACATTCCACCAATTTCTGAAGTTGAAGGCCGTCAGAGAGTCTTATCATACCAAATGATGAAGGAGGATGATAAGAAACTGTATGAAGCCGAGAACAAAGCGTTTTCGATAATTAGAATGGCGTTGCCTCAGGATATACTGCACACATTTAGGACTCAAAAGACATCTAAGGAACTTTGGGAGTCACTAGAGAAGAGGTGTGAGGGTAATCCTAGGGTTCGACGAAAGCGTACGGAGCTGTTGAAACAACAGTTTGCGATTTTCAAGGCGATAAAGGATGAACAGCTGGATGATACCATCACCCGGTTCTATCATCTGTTGACGGAGCTTGAAAGTCACGGGATTGAGTATACTGACACCGACAAGAACAATAAGCTTCTTGATGCCTTACCAGCCAAATGGGCTATGTATGTGGCAATGATCAAGCTTAATGAAGACAAGTATTATACCCAATCTCTGGAGGATATCGTGGGAACGTTGCGGGCATATCACTTCGATCTACTGAAGGCCGAAACGGATAACGAACATGTTCAGAATCCAGCGATGTATTTTGGAAAATCAACAAAACCTTCAGCGACCGCCGATCTGAAGACTGCTACAGCGTTTTTCACCGGAGAAACGTCGTCACCAGCAGAGTCTGATGACACACTGAAAAGAGCGTTCTTAGGATTGGGAAGATCAGAAGAACAGCAACCTCAAGCAGCACAGGCGACGACATCTCAGAGCTTTTCTAAGATGCCCATGAGCGCAAAATCAGCGGAAGAACATTTGAATCTGCTTGCTTCATTTGTGGCCGCGTACGGGAATTGCGTTCAAGGGAAAATTAACGATCCTGCTCTATGGGATGAGGACTATGATCAGGTCGACCCTGACGATCATGAGGAAATGGATCTAAAATGGCAACTGGCCATGGTAACCCAAAGGGTTAAAAGATTCATCAAACGAACTGGGAGGAATCTGACAATGAACAATAAGGGAATTGGATTTGATAAGTCCAAGGTCAAATGCTACAACTGTCAAGGTCTGGGACACTTCGCCAGAGAATGTCAGAGGCCGAAGGTAGAAACGTACCAAGGGCAGAGTCAGCATCAGGGACAGTTTCAGCATCAGTCTCAACAACGATACCTTCCGAGTTCATCTGCCGGTCAAGCCAATCTAGCTGGTCTACTATCAAATGTCAAATCAGACAGACAGCTGGATGGTACTTATGACTGGAGCTCACATCCAGAATCAAATGCTCGGGCTTTAATGGCTGAAGTCACGGAGACTGGGTGTGAAGGGGAAGAGCAGACCACAAGGGAAAGCAGTCCGATGTGGGTGGAGAAGACGAATGATCAGACTGTTCTGGAGTTTGTCGCTCAAATGGCCAATGTGGAATCCAACCACACAAAGGTTAGTCTGACTTATTCTCTTTTTCATGAGTTATGTGAATTGTGTGTTAATTCTAATGATAGGTTAAATCTAGTCTTAGAATCACAAAAAACCATAACTGCTCAAAATGAGTCATTAAAAACTGAAAATGCTAGCCTAAACGATATTAAGCAAGATCTTAAGGAAAAACTTAAGGCTGATGCTCAAGACGTAATAGTTCTGAAAGACAAATTGAGTGAGCAGTGTGTTAGGTTAGAGCTTATGTATGAGCATGCAGAGGCCTTGACCAAAAACCTTAAGGACAAAGACATAGAGCTAGCTGAAACAAAGGTAAAGGTAGCAGAGGCCAATAGTAAGCTAGAGAAGTTTAGGAATTAAAGCCTGAACCTAGGGAAAGTTTTAGATGCCCAAAGACAATCTAAAAAGGCCGTAGGTCTAGGATTTCATGAAATTCCTCCACCTTTTAATGCAAACTACGTGCCTCAACCTCAGGAGAAAACTGACAAATCAGTAGACTTAGAGGACATACCTGCACCTATATCTGAGCCTGTAGTAGAAAATACACCTAAGGTGTTGGTACATCCCGTGTGACGATAGCAGTCTAAGTTGTCTTACATTGTGATTTTGCATATGTTTGGTATATATATATTATATCTGATTGATGTTTATCAGTGTTTGTATGTTTGAACTTGATGTAACGTATTACAAGAAGTTCAAACATAAAACTCAAAGGTAAAATCAATCATAAGGTAATATTATAAGTTTCATCACTTAAGTGTTTAAGTGTAAAAGGCTAGATTCGAATTTCTTAAGGGGATACATTTGAATCTGAGATAGATTCGAATGAGTCCATAGATTCGAATAGGCTAGATTCGAGACTGTCAAGATGGACAGATTCGAATGGGCCTTGGGCCAGATTCGAGGTTGGCCCACAACAGACTCGAATCAGGGTCTATAATTAGGGATAGACTCGAATAATTAGCAGACTTTTGCAGAATTCGTGAGGGATTAAGCAAAGGGCGATCTCGAGTTTATCAGCTAGGTGAGTGCCGTTTCGGAGAGAATTAGTACGTAGGATCGTTCGTGTGTCGTTCGTTCAGCGTCTAATAGTCTCCTTGTTTCCGTTGGTTGAGAGTTGTCCGTCTAACCGTCAACGAGGATTCCGCACTCGTTAACGGATCCGCGTCTAGATAGATCTTGCATTGGTAGACCTTACAAGTGGTATCAGAGCCTACGGAGTGTTCGTGGTGTTCTTCGTGTTCATCAGATACATTCTAGGTTTCTTGACGCTAGTTGGACGGTTTTTCTCTCAAAAACGTGTTTTTGAGCTTAGCAAATTCATATTCGGGAAACACTTTGTGGTTTTTCACGTTTTTGGTCGAAATCATTATTTTTCCTTTGAAAAATAGTGATTTAATCTGTAAAACGTCAAAAAATCAAAGTGTTAGCCATTTTTCGAGTTTGCGGCGCTCGAATCTATAGGGGTAATTAGGGTTTTTCTTTATTCTCGAGTCTAACCAAAATACGCTCCTTTCGAGTCAATTTCAGTCAGTTTCGAGTCTGTGTTGTTTCGAATCTGTTATTACATTCGAATTGGATCTCGAGTCTATATTGTTTCGAGTTTGTTTCGAGTTTGTTACTGTTTCGATTCTGTGCTTCGATTCTGCTGAATTTTGATTCTTTTGTGCCTTCGATTCTAAGGGTCTTCGAATCTATAGAGTCCTTCGAATCTGTCATATCTTCGAATCTAAGGAATTGTTCGAATCTGACATATTTCGAATCTAATTGAATTAAAATACTTAATCGAATTTAATCCCAAATAAATTGGAATCTTATTACATTCGAATCTATCTAGATTCGAAAGAGTTAATTCACATTAGTTTCGAATTAAATTAATTAAGTCTAAATTCAATTTGTTTCAGAAAAGATGTCAAACCTTCAGAAATTCCTTGAGATGGATCACGAAGTTGGGAAGGCCAATGCACCACCTAAGCTGATGAAAGTTGAGGATTACTACTGGTGGAAGGACAGATTTACGGATTTTGTACGATTCAACGATATGCGCATGTGGGTGTGCATAGATGAAGGGTACATTCCACCAGTATCTGAGGTTGAAGGCCGTCAAAAGGTTCTGTCATACCAGATGATGAAAGAGGATGACAAGAAACTATTTGAAGCTGAGAACAAGGCTTTCTCCATTATCCGTATGGCGTTACCTCAAGATATCTTGCACACATTTCGGACTCAAAGGACGTCGAAAGAACTTTGGGAGTCTCTCCAGAAAAGGTGTGAGGGTAATCCACGGGTACGAAGAAAGCGTACAGAGCTGTTGACCCAACAGTTTGCGATTTTCAAGGCTCTTAAGGATGAACAGTTGGATGATATTATCACACGATTCTATCATCTGATCACAGAGCTTGAAAGTCATGGCATTGAGTACTCGGACAGTGACAAGAACAACAAGCTTCTTGATGCCCTACCAGCCAAATGGGCTATGTACGTGGCAATGATTAAGCTTAATGAGGACAAATACTATGCTCAATCGCTGGATGACATCGTGGGAACGTTGCGGGCATATCACTTCGAAATGATAAAGGCTGAGACTGATTACGAGCAAGTCCAAAATCCGGCGATGTATTTTGGAAAGACATCTAAATCATCAGTGACAGCTGATCAGAAGAGTGCTACAGCGTTTTTCACCGGAGAAACGTCATCGCCACCAGAGTCCGACGACTCACTGAATCGCGCGTTCTTAGGGTTAGGAAGATCGGAAGAACCGCAACCTCAAGTCCAACAGGCATCGACCAGTCAGAGCTATTCTAAGATGCCAATGAGCGCAAAGTCGGCGGAAGAACATCTGAATCTGCTTGCTTCGTTTGTGGCCGCATACGGAAATTGCGTTCAAGGGAAGATCAATGATCCGGCTCTTTGGGATGAAGATTACGATCAGGTCGACCCTGATGACTTAGAGGAAATGGATCTGAAATGGCAACTGGCCATGGTAACCCAGAGGGTTAAGAGATTCATAAAGAGAACTGGAAGAAATCTACAGATGAATAACAAGGGGATAGGATTTGATAAGTCCAAGGTGAAATGCTATAACTGTCAGGGATTGGGACACTTCGCCAGGGAGTGTCAAAGACCGAAGGTAGAGACATACCAGGGGCAGAGTCAGCATCACGGACAGTACCAAAGTCAGTCCCAACAGAGATATCTTCCGAGTTCCTCATCTGGTCAGGCCAATCTAGCGGGTCTGATATCCAATGTCACTTCTGACAGACAGCTAGATGGTTCCTATGACTGGAGTTCACATCCTGAGTCCAATGCTAGAGCTTTCATGGCTGAAGTTACGGAGAATGGTTGTGACGAAGATGAGCAGACCACAAGGGAAAACAGTCCGATGTGGGTAGAGAAAGCGAATGATCAGACCGTGCTGGAGTTTGCTGCTCAGATGGCCAACGTGGAATCTGACAACTCAACGGTTAGTCTTTCTTATTCTCTATTTCGTGAATTATGTGCTTTATGTGTTAGTTCTAACGATAGGTTAAATCTAGTTTTAGACTCACATAAGACCATAGCTGCTCAAAATGAAAATTTAAAAATTGAAAACGCTAGCCTAAATGATATAAAGCAAGATTTAAAAGAAAAGCTTAAGGCTGATGCTCAAGACGTAATCGTTCTAAAAGACAAACTGAGTGAGCAGTGTGTTAGGATAGAGCTTATGTATGAGCATGTAGAGGCCTTGACCAAAAGTCTGAAAGACAAGGACATAGAGCTAGCCGAGACCAAGGTTAAGGTAGCAGAGGCAAATAGCAAGCTGGAAAAGTTTAGGAATTCAAGCCTAAACCTAGGAAAAGTCTTAGATGCCCAAAGACAGTCTAAGAAGCCTGTAGGTCTAGGTTTTCACGAAATTCCTCCACCGTTCAATGCAAACTATGTGCCTCAGCCTCAGGAGAAAACTGACAACTCAGTAGACTTAGAGGACCTACCTGAACCGACACCTGAGCCTAAAGTTGAAAATACACCTAAGGTGACTGACTCTACTGTCAAGGTCAAGAAAGTGAAATTTGTGTCTTCCTCCAGTGAAACACCTGCAGGAAAACAGAAAAATTCATGGGCTGACCAGGTCGAAGAGACAGACACTGTAGATGTACCAAAGGAAGTAGACACTAGTGAGACACCTAGATCTAAGGGACCAACCAAAAAGTCCATGGATAAGATGTCTTGCTTTAGATGTCACGAGAAAGGGCATGTTGCTTCTCACTGTCCGCTTAGGAAATTCGATGTTACACCTAAACAGTGAATCCAACACCTGTTAAGAGCCCTCAACCAGTGTGGCGAAGCAGCAGTAGTTCTCAACCTATACCGAGAAACATGTGCAGGCTGGCACCCAAACAAATTGTGAAAAAACACACCGGTTAAGGTTGGACCAAAGGGAGTGATAGGACGAATCACCAATCGTGTTCATAATCAATCTAGGTCAGCACCTCAACAGGTCTATAGGAGCACCACACCTAGCAGGTCAGCAAACACTCCAGTTAGGTCACATACTCCGTTAGACCATTATGTACCGGTAAGAGCTCAGGGATCACAGTCCGAACTGCAATAATAGGATTATTCTAGAGCTCCACAACAACAATGCCTGCTCAAGGCAAAGAGTGAACTTAAATCACTCGGCACCACAAAGAATTCAGTTCAAAGGCCCAAGTCACCTGAAAGGCGAGATGGGTACTTGAAAGAGTTTCACGTATGTGGACGAGAATGGTATTACCAAGTCAGTCATGGCCCTTGGGTTTCCCCGTGATAACTAACCTCTTTTCTTTCATGTGCAGGAGATAACTACAGGTCCAAACAACAAGTGGTTCGTCGACAGTGGTTGCTCCAGGCACATGACGGGGGAAAGAAGTCTACTCACAGACTTCAAGGGAGGTAATAGGGGATTCGTATCATTCGCTGGTAACAAGGGTGGAAATATCACGGGTACTGGAGAAGTCACTAATTGGACGATTACTTTGGATCAAGTTTTTCACGTTGATAAACTGGTTCATAATCTCATTAGTGTATCTCAAATCTGTGATAAGATGAACTCGGTGTTATTTACTGACACTGAGGCGTTAGTGCTAAAGTCGGGATTCAACATTCCTGAAGAATGGGTATTGATGCGGGCGCCAAGGAAGAACGACTTATACATGTTGGATATGAACAAGCCGGATACTTCAATGGGGCCAATCTGTCTACTATCCAAAGCTTCAGAGACGGAATCAGTACTGTGGCACAGACGCATGGCTCACCTGCACCTTAGGAAGATGAATTACATAACAAAGAATGGACTGGAGCAGGGTGTGCCATTGAAAAGTTTTCAGTTCGAGGACAAGTGTCTACCATGCATGAAGGGCAAACAGCATAAAAAGACACACAAATCCAAGAAGCAGAACTCGATATCCTCGACATTCGATTTATTGCATATGGACCTTTTCGGCCCTATCAACAAAAGGAGTATAGGAGGTAGTTGGTTTTGCTTAGTTATCACTGACGACTACTCACGGTTTTCATGGGTTTTCTTTTTAGGTACGAAGGACGAGACGGCTGCAAAGCTCATCGGGTTCTTAGACCAAGTGGAGAACTCCTACGGAATAAGGGTTAAACATATTCGTAGTGATAATGGGACTGAATTTAAAAACTCTATAATTGGTGTATATTGCCTATCAAAGGGCATAGTGTATCAATTCAGTGCACCATATGAACCACAACAGAATGGGGTGGCCGAACGTAAAAATAGAACATTGATTGAAGCTGCAAGGACTATGCTTTCGGATTCAAAGCTTCCTACCATGTTTTGGGGGGAGGCAGTGAATACCGCGTGCCATGTTTTAAATAGAGTCCTTACAGTTAAATCTTTGAACAAAACATGTTATGAAATTTTGAATAAACGGCCACCTAACTTAACTGGATTCGAACCGTTTGGAGTACCATGCACACTTTTACGAACAAAACATCAACCGAAGTTTGGTGAAAAGGCTGACGAAGGATACTTCCTAGGTTATGTGCCGAACTCACCAAACAAACGAGTTTTTAACAAAACGAGTGGTACTGTGGAGATTGTGTATAATATTGAAGTCACAAGTTATACACATGAACCCCAAACTGGTCCGGAATGGTTATTTGACTATGATAAATTGTTTGAGTCATTTAACATTTCTTTGGATGATACTGCAGGTACAATCGAGAAAGACATGGCGACGTTGCACCTGAATGACGATGGCCATATTTTTCCGCAGACCACGTTCGAATCTACATCCGAGCCTACTGCGACAGTAGATGGATCTCCAGAAGTTGCTGATCAAGAGGCACCTAACACTGAGAATCAGACTCAAGCATCAAGTTCTAACTCTGAGGAAAACGTCCGTGAGGAGGAAACTGTAGAAGCTGAGCCTGTTCCCCCATTAGGTGAAATAGGATCTAACTTAGGAGATAATCTAAGGGTTGATGAAATAGAGACCTCTAGGATTAACAAGAACCATCCATTAGAAAGCATCATAGGAAATCCTAACGAGGGTGTGAGGACTAGGAGTAGTGTAAATAACAACACAGTGTTGTTGTCGATGATAAACGACTCCGAGGCATATCACACATGTCTATATTCATGTTTCATATCGCAAGTAGAGCCTAAAAATGTGCAAATGGCACTTAAGGATAACTCCTGGGTTGAAGCGATGCAGGAAGAACTCTCGCAGTTTAGGAAACTAGAAGTGTGGGAGTTAGTTCCATTACCTCGAGGGGAAGTTGCCATAGGAACCAAATGGGTTTTTAAGTGCAAAAGGGACGATCGGGGTATAGTCACACGCAACAAGGCTAGGCTAGTTGTAAAGGGTTTCAACCAAGAGGTTGGAATCGATTACAACGAGGTTTTTGCACCAGTAGCAAGGTTAGAAGCAATTAGGTTGTTTTTGGCTTTTGCCTCCTTCAAGGGATTTAAGGTATATCAGTTAGATGTTAAGAGTGCTTTCCTGTATGGGAAAGTGAAGGAGTTGGTGTATGTAGAACAACCGCCCGGATTTACAGATCCAAAATATCCTGATAAAGTATATCGCTTAGATAAGGCTCTTTATGGATTACATCAGGCACCTAGGGCGTGGTATGAGACTCTATCCAACCATCTTTTAGAAAACGGTTTTGAAAGGGGTAGGATAGATAGTACTCTGTTTGTTAAGAGGAAGGGTGAAGACTTTATCTTGGTACAAGTGTACGTCGATGATATCATCTTTGGATCATCAGACGAACAGATGTGCAAAGATTTCGAGAAGGTTATGAAGTCTAAGTTCGAGATGAGTGCTATGGGGGAGTTAAATTTCTTTTTAGGGTTACAAGTTGACCAAAAGAAGGAAGGGATGTTTATCCATCAGACTAAGTATGTCTATGACATATTAGAACGGTTTGGGATGGAAGGAACTAAGTTGACTGCCCATTTCAGCACGCCGATTCAAGTGAATCATAATCTCGGGCCGGGTACTGAAAGTGATACCGATGTGGATCCGACTTTATATCGGGCCATGATTGGGTCACTTATGTATTTAACGGCTTCAAGACCTGATATTATGTTTGCTGTTTGTATTTGTGCTAGGTTTCAAGCAAATCCGAAGGAGATGCATATGAAAGCTGTGAAGCGGATTCTAAGATACCTCAAGTCGAAACCGAAGCTGGGACTTTGGTATCACGCGGAGGGAGATCTAGAGTTGGAGGCGTTCACTGATTCTGACTATAGAGGATGCAGCTTGACGCGCAAATCAACGACTGGAGGTTGTCAGTTCCTAGGAGGGAGATTGGTGTCCTGCCAATGCAAGAAACAAACATCGGTAGCCGTGTCAACGTGCGAGGCCGAGTATGTTGCTGCTGGTAGTTGCTGCTCACAGGTTCTGTGGATACAACAACAATTGCGGAATTACGGTTTGGCTTACACTCAAACTCCTATTAGGATAGATAACCAGTCTACTATTGCTATAACTAATAATCCAGTCAAACATAATAAAACAAAGCACATAGACATAAGACATCATTTTATTCGTGATTGTGCTGAAAAGAACTTAATCAAACTGGTAAAAGTGGCAACAGAAGATAATAATGCAGATTTATTTACCAAAGCGTTTGATAAGTCACGGTTTGAGTATTTAATTCAACTGAATGGAATGCGCAACCCAGAGTAATTTGGCCTTAGTAGTAGTAATTTATTTTCTTTTAGAGTCGTAGTATTTCTTTCTTTACAGTAGTCTGCTAATTTAGGAAAGTTTCTATTTTTAGTAAGTTTCTATTTTTAGTAAGTTAGTAGGTTAGCTTATTTTACTGCTTTTCTTATGAAAAACAAAAGAAAAAAGAGAGAAAATTACAAAAATACAAAAAAAGAGAATATCAGAAAAAAGAGTTAAGTCTTAGATACATAGGTTCAAAGTGACGAAAATTAGCACAGTCGTTACAAACTCTAAGTGTTTAGGCTTTCACACATAATGCAACTAAATCCTAAGTGTTATACTTTATTTAGTTTGATGTGTTGGTAGGCATAATACATATAGGGAATCTCAAGGCTAATAAAATATTCTAGAAAAAGTCAAGCGTGTCGCTAACTTAGATGTACGACCAATCGGTCTTAATTTTTATGTACAAGACATACAAACTTTGAGTCTAAATGAGGTATGCAAACTTTCTGGGGATGTATGGCAACATCAAATACATCTGAAAATGGAAAGAATAGAAATATCATATAAAACTGAGAGTCGAAAACATGCAACTCTGTTGTACGTAAGTACAGACCTGTTGTATCTGTTTAGATTCGGGTTAGCAGATATGTCGCTTTGTTGTACGTCAGTACAGACCTGTCACCGCTGTCTGCTAACTTTAAAAATAAACCTTAAGTCAATCTAAGACACTCTGTTGTATGAAAATACAGACCTGTGTCCGATGGTTGTCTTTTAAAGAAAGTTTGCAAATACCAACAAGTTAGAACCTTTGTCTGTGTGCCTTGATCATAAAAGTATGTCTATGTCTGAGTCACGTAAGATAATTTCCTGATAAATAAAAATGCCAAGAGATGTTCCGAAATGTAGAATGTTTAACGGGGTAAAATACCAACAATTGGCTAAATAAGTGTGGCACGACAAACAATCAAAGGAATCAAAAATTCCTAAGTGTGAAAGTTTAAGTACTGAAAGTAAGTATCTGACATCGCTATCTGATTGAACCTTTCCTAGACTATACTCATCAAAAACATTTCGTTTAATTTTTTAGCTTAGGTTGTAAATTTGTTAAGTATAGCTTAAGTCTAGATTAAATTATTTGGTCAAAATTTTATTTTATTTTATTTTATTATTATTTTTATTTTTACCTTAGTTTATTTTATTTTGTCTTAGTTTAGTTTAATTTTTACTTAGGTAAAAGGTCAAAAGTTACTAAGGGTGCATTCAAAGTTGAATAAAATAAACATTGGGTGAAATATCTGTTGCTTAGGGTAAAAGAATTGGCATAGTTTATCTGGTTACACGATACCGTAGAAAAAGGTTGGAAAAGTTGAAGTTATTTCAAAATTTTTGAAATTTTTCTAAGTGTTGGTGGTTTCGAATCTAAGACAGACTCGAAGAGGTAAGACTTCGAATCTGTCAGTAGATTCGAGTCTATGCTTAGAATCGAGGCTTGGTGGTATAAATAGGTCAACAGTGAAGTCATTTAAGACTTACTGTTTTCGAATCTATACACTCGAGTCTACTGTGGCGATTTCGATTCTATTCTCGAATCTATCGTATTTCTCCTAAACGACATTTTGTCGAGTCTCTTACTTGGTGTTTCGATTCTACAGATACTTCTAGGTATAATCAACCGGATTGTACAAGATTTGTGTAGATTTATACACAATTTCAGGCCAAATCATCGATTTTTGAGAGTTTAAGAGTCGAAATAGGGTTTTTGCAAAATTACCAATTTTGGACTGATAAACAGTTAAATTAAAAGCATAAATCCTTGATTAGAACCTACTTGAACTAATGTATGTGATTTGCCAAGTTCAAAATGGTTAAAATCTTGAGTTTTTGTTGAAATAATGGCCGACGGGTTTCGAATCTGTTCATGGGGCTTTTCTCGAATCTGTCATTAGACTCGAGAAGACCAGGGACTTCGAATCTGTCATTAGACTCGAACAGAAACTTATTCGAATCTGTTACATTTGAATCTGCTTCCTTCGAATCTGTACTTTATTTACTTTAGTTAATTTAAATTTTATTAAACTTGTAGAAATTTAATTGTGTTAGATTTTGTACTTAAACAAGTACGAAATAAAACAAATTTGAATTTAAACAAGTTTATTGATTTTTAATGAGTCTAACAGTTTAGTTTATTGTGCAGAAATGGCGGTTCGAGCATTTGTTCCAAAGCATAATATGGTCCTTAATCCCGACAATAATATCCCTGAGGCGCAGGGTTATCGCCAAATATTGGATTTCCTAGCTGAATCTAGTATTGGATTTGCTCTGTACCATAACATCCAAATAGTTATTCCATATGTACGGCAATTTTACGAGCATTTGCAAGTTGATTGCACTGTCACCCCGACAGTTCTAAGGACTAGAATCGCTGGACAGCCGTTAGTCTTTTTTGCAGACATGTTGCATCAGGTTCTGCAGTTGGGATCTCAGGAACAAGAGGATGGGCCTATTGACTTTCCTTTAAGTATTAGGCAGACTGCTTTTCTGAGGATGGGATACAGTTTAGATGTTGCAAGGTCGTCGTACATGAAGAGTGGCCTGATTGGGCAATGGAGATTATTGGTGCATGTATTCATGGTCTGTTTTGCGCCGAAGAAAGCTGGATTTGATTATATAGTGTCAAAGATCCAATCTGGGGTTATTGCATTGGTATACAATCGGAAGTTCAGCTTTTCACAGATGTTCTTCTCGGAGTTCGTTCATCAGATTACGGCTCCTGAAAGGGAAAGATTTTTGTTGTACCCAAGGTTCATTATGATGATGATAAGGCACTTCTTGCCAAACCTGCCGCTGTCAGATGACTTTCTGAGTGTTAATATTATCGACAAACGGATTTTCGCTGATTGTTCCTCACACCGAGGAAGATTGGCTGTTCCTGTTGCTCGTCCATTGGAGCTATTTTGGATAGGAACTTTCAAGCCCCGGAAGATGCCAACTGGGCAGGGGTCGTTGAGTTTCAACCACAACAACAACCACAACAACGTCAACAACAACAGCAGCCGCGCGCTCAAAGACGTCGTCAAAGACCTGCAGCGAGTCAAGTTCAGGCTTCAAGGCCTTCAACAAGCCAACAACCGGAAGCTCAAGAAGCTGGGCCATCAAATGTTCAAGAAGCCGGGCCCTCCAATATTCCGAGAGCAACTGAACAGCTATGCCAGACGCTAAATGAAATTTGGGAGGCAGGGCCTCATGCAAACGAAGATGTGGCCACAGCATTAGTTGGTGAATTGCTCAGTCCACCTGAAGGAGAAGAAGACGTATTAAGAGATGTTGAAGAGTATGAGCCAGAACAGGCAGATAAAGGTTTGACATCATCTGAATCCGAGTCGGACGATACGGAGGAGATTGAAGTTAAAGCTCCTGAATCTGAAGCTACTGACTCTCGAGTTCGTCGTTATCAATGAAGAGCCATCGAGAAGGAGAGTAGCAAGGGAATCGGAAGAATCAGACTTCGAAGAGGAGGAAGTTGCTCCCTTGGTGACTAGGCAGCAGGCCAAACGTCACAGGTTCATGCAAGGGTCAACATCAGCATCTGAAGCATCTGAAGCCCAACAAACTCAAACTCCAAGTTCAGAACCTCAAGCAACAGCTCCACCATCTCCACCACCCCAACATGAACCATACATTCCATCAACCTTCATCCCAACTCCTTTACAATCCATTCCATCTACTTCCACCGCCTATGCTGAAAATCAGAGGTTTATGCAGCTAAAGGGACGTGTTGACTTCCAGCATGTTCAGATCTTAACCCTAACAAAGGCTGTCGGCGAGCTCCAGGCGCATAACGCAAATCTTGATAAAGACAATGCCGAATTAAGGAAGATTGTGGAAAATGTCAGGGACGAAAACACAGAGATAAAATCCTTTGTTGCAGATCAATCAGCTGAAATCCGATCGATGCGGTCCCTCATTGAGCAGCTCTTGAAAAATCTAAAAGCTCAGGGGGAGACAAGTTGTAAGGATCAGGAGGTGCAGCCTAGAGATGGAGATGACGAAGGCAATGATCCAGGTGCACATAATGAGAATGAGCGTGTAGATTTTTCTGCAGCTCAAACTACACAAGTTCAGGGGGAGCCAAGTCAAGCTGAAGAAGAAATGGGTGAAGCAAGTTCATCAAAACAGCCTACAGAGTTTGAGATCAGTGAAATGATAGACGCTCTTATGGATCTCGATGATGATCCTCTGGATATAGGTTTTGATAATGAAGATGAAGAGCTGGAAGAAGGCGAGTTTGTGCCAGAAGAGATAGTGGACTGGCAGTCAGATGATGAGGTAGTCGCTGAAGAGGATGATGAAGCTGACGAGATAATTGTGCAGCAGAATCCTATCACCGATACATACTTGATTGATGGAAATAGAATTGTCAATGTAGATGTGGTAAATGCTGCATTGAACCCTCAGCCATCAACAGAAGAACCTGCAAGAGAGCTAACTAATGAAGAAAAAAGAAAGCTATGGTTCAGGGCTGAAGAGAAGGAATTAGCGATTAAAAAGACAATGAGAGTGCCGGGTACTGGGAAGCTGTCTGAGCGAATTTTAAGCTGGTTCTTTGATAGAGATCTGCAGCTATTTGTAATTAAAAGAAAAGACGGGCTTCAGTACATGAGGCGAACTTTAAAAGCATTCAACTCCCTGCCAAAGATCGAAATCACTGCGCTAGCTTGGAAAGATCTGATAAACATTGGCAATGATCCCTACGCGAGCGTAATCGAAAGAATCATAAGAAAGGAAGGGAGATCAAGGAAGTTCGAGCGTTTGAATCCAAGAGTCGGGGGAAGAGTAGAGGATCCGTCACGTATTGATCCTCTAACTGGACGACCTTGGATGAGGATTCACTATAAGCCGGCTAGATGTCTTAGGAAGGTTCCTCTCAAGCTAATGCCACAAAATATTTTGAAGAATCTGAAGTGGTGGTATGCTGACACGGAGACAGGGGAAGCGGTCATGGAAGACTTAGAAGAAAATGTTATTCTTAGAGTCTACGACCCTCTTCACCTGGTAAACCTCTCCAAAGATGATCTTCACATTTTGCATGCCTGTAAGATCTCAAGTGATACACATATGGACGGTGAAGCTAATAAGTATGAAAATGTAGTCAAGGTATGTGACGAGAAAGGTTTGTATGCTGGTAGTATTTTGAATCAATAAATAAAGTTTTTAAGTCAAATGTGTGAATTATTAGAAGCTATCGTCAAGGGGGAGTCTGTTGGTACATCCTGTGTGACGATAGCAGTCTAAGTGATCTTACATTGTGATTTAGCATGTGCTTGTTATATATGTTATATATGGTTGATATTTATTAGTGTTTGTATGTTTGAACTTGATGTAACGTATTACAAGAAGTTCAAACATAAAGTTCAAAGATAAAATCAATCATAAGGTATTAACATAAGTTTCAACATTTAAGTGTTTAAGTGTATTGGCTAGATTCGAATTACATAAGGGAAGACATTCGAATCTGTGATAGATTCGAATGTGTCCTTAGATTCGAATATGCCCAGATTCGAGAATGTCATTATGGACAGACTCGAATGGGCCTTGGGCCAGATTCGAGTTTGGCCGACATCAGACTCGAATCAGGGTCTATAATTAGGGATAGACTCGAGTCATTAGAAGACTTTTAGCAGAATTCGTGAGGAATTAAGCTTAAGGCGATCTCGAGTTTATCATCAGCTTTTGGCGTGTTTCGGAGAGAATTAGTTCGTAGGATCGTTCGTTCAGCGTCTAATAGTCTTCGTGTTTCGTGGTTGAGAGTTGTCCGTCTAACCGTTAACGAGGATTCCGCACTCGTTCACGGATCCGCGTCTAGATAGATCTAGTAGTGGTAGACCTTACAACAAGGGACCTGTAAGTCAGTTGTAACAACACATCATGTCAATGACTGTTTTAATTTCATAAAACTTTAAATTTATAAGTTTTGCAATATTTGATCCCCATTTCGGATCCAAAGCTAAATTCAAACCACAACTAAGTTTGAGCCCATCTCAGGTTCGAACCTAATCCTTTGAATAATTTTTGTTATTTTATGTGTTGTTCATGTGATTTATTCAAGATATCCAAATCTAGGGAGTGGGGTTTTGATTTTATGTATCAAATTCGAATATATACTAAATTTGAAGACATTAAAATCGAATATAGGCTCAAATTCGAATCTAAGTTTGAACATGGGGATAAATTCGAAGCCTTCATCTAGATTTTAAGGGTTAGATTCGAAATCTTATGATAAATTCGAAGGCATCCTTCGACTTTGATGAATAAATTCGAACCCAATTTCGAATTTAGCTTAAAAATCGAGTTTATTCATGTTTTTCGAGTTTGTTCTTCATATCTCGAATTTGTTCATCATCTTCAGCTCTAAATCATAAATTTCTCAGTCTAAAATCTTATATATACTAAGTATTAAACCTAGATTCAATTGTATTATACATATTTTAGTTAAAATCAAGTTAATCTTGCTTTAATCACATTAAAATGGTAAATTTGAGTTTATATCTTCAAAAACCGAAAATGATGAAAGCTAAAAACGTAATTTCTCACCTCCAATTCGTACGTAATCATACATGCAACGATATATTCTTGTAGTATTCTTCGAGATCTTCCCAATGATGTATAAATCTTGATAATCGGCCGGTCGGTTTGGGAGGAAATCTAGAGAGAGAACCGAGAGAGAGAGTGAGAGAGTTCTAGAGAGAGAGTGAAGGTGGTGAAAATGAAAAAGCTTTTTGGCCTTTTATTCCCATTTTTCATCATTCTGCACATTTCACCCCTCAACTTATCCGATTCCATTAAATACTGATTTTATCATGATTAATGTTTTTAACAATTATACTTAATAACTAAAATTGAAATCCTAAAATTTTCTTAATTTCTTAAAATAGCAACCAACTTCCAAATATCCAGATACATAATCACTTTCGTAATCCAACTTAAATTACGAATTTAAACTCATAACTTTAAATACAATAATTTGAATCTGAGGATGTTACAACATGGGCTCCACCACGCCCAAACTTCGTCCTCGAAGTTATGCGGATTTAAACAATTGCGAATATTTCCTCAACATCTCCGACTTAGTCTCCCATGTATGATTCGCCATTATGATGCTTCCAACGTACAAGCACCATCTCTATCTCTTTGCTTCTTAATTTCTTTACCTTAGTATCTAACGCGCACTCCGGCTCCTCAACATACCGGAGCCTTTCATCAACTTGCAGCTCAGTGTGGTCAGCCCAATCCTCATTCTCAGTAGTAAATGATTTCCTAAGATTCCTAACATGAAACACCGGATGTATGCCCGACATTTCTTCAGGCAACTCTAAGTGATAAGACTGATTTCCTACTTTCTCAGTAATCCAGAATGGTCCGACAAATCTCGGAGCCAACTTTCCTCTTTTAACAAAACAAGTAACACCTCTCATCGGTGATACTTTTCAATATATTCAATCGTTTATTTCAAAATTGTTTGGTTTATATCTCCTATCATAATAACACTTTTGTAATAACACAGGCTCATCCACCAGGGTTCTATCAATTTCTTTTCATCATGTAGGGGTTTTATATTTCCATCAAAACAATTGATGTTTTCAGTTGATACTTAAATCCAGGATACATGATATCATCATATATTTCCAATATGGAATAGTCCATCCATCCTGATCATCAATCGTTTGTCGGTAAGCTGTACTCATAGCTATATGTGTGTCTAATCCCACTCGTATATTTCCATATATGTTCTTCTTCTCAATATGGAATAGTCCATCCATCATGATATCATCATATATTTCCATATATGTTCTTCTTCTCAATTGAATTGTTCACTAGTAGATGGTTTGGGTTTTCATTCTTAAAAATGATTGTTCTTTCTATTGTTTTCTCTATTCTTATTTCTTTTCCATATCTGTTCTTCTAACCACGTTTTTTGTTTTGATTGTAAGCATGTGTCGATTTCACTATTGTTATCCATCATATAACGGCTGCGATCTCAGGTATCAATTTTTTTTTTAATTTTGTTTTATAATAATATGTATCTTGTAGAGTTTCGATGTATATCTCTGTCAATTTGTTTGTATGTATATATATGTCAATTTGTTCATTTGTTCAATTTGTTCATAGAGTTTTGATAATTTATTTATGTATCTTGTAGACTCAAAACTCAATCGCTTCCACCTTTGATTTGCAGCATATGGATCTCTTTGGTCTAATCAACAAAAGGAGTATAGGTGGTAGTTGGTTTTGTTAAGTTATTACTGATGATTACTCACGTTTCTCTTGGGTTTTCTTTTTAGGTACAAAGGACGAGACAGCAGGCACGCTGATTGGGTTCTTAGACCAAGTCGAGAACTCGTACGGGAAAAGGGTAAAATGTATCAGGAGTGATAATGGAACAGAGTTTCAGAATTCCGTAATTGGGTTTTATTGCCTAACTAAAGGCATAGTGCATCAATTTAGTGCACCTTTCGAGCCACAACAAAATGGGATGGCAGAACGTAAGAACATGACTTTGATTGAGGCAGCAAGGACCATGCTCTCGGATTCAAAGCTTCCTACCATGTTTTAGGGAGAGGCATTGAATACAGCATGTCATGTATATATTAAACAGAGTTCTTACTGTCAAATCACTGAACGAAACCTGTTATGAAGTTCTGAATAAAAGACCACCAAATTTAACTGGCTTTGAACCGTTTGGGGTGCCATGTACTTTATTAAGGACATAACATCAACCTAAGATTGGTGAGAAGGCTGACGAAGGATGTTTCCTAGGTTATGTCCCAAACTCACCAAACAAGAGGGTCTTTAATAAAACTACCGAAACTGTTGAAATTGTGTTTAACATTGATGTCACAAGTTATTTACACAAACTCTAAACTGGTCCAGAATGGTTATTTGATTATGACTCTGTGTTTGAATCATTTAACATACCGTTTAGAGGAAATGCAGGATCTGTCGAAAATGACTTCTCATCACTGAATCTCAATGACGAGGGTAGAGGTTTTCCAAAATCAAGCATTTCATCAACATCTGAGAATACAATGACAGAAGATGGGTCTCCAGCAAACAATGAACCTGCGTTGCCTACGGATACGAATCAGACTAGTGACTCTACCTCCAAAGACATTGATCACGAGGAGGAAGTTGTTCCGTCTGAAATCATACACCCAGTAGGTGAAATAGGATCGAATTTGGGAGATAATCTTCAAGTCGAAGAAATTGAGACATCGAGAATAAATAAGGATCATCCAATTGAGGGCATCAAAGGGAATCCACATGCCGGTGTGAGAACTAGGAGTAGTGTGAATAGTAACACAGTGTTGTTATCGATGATCAACGACTCCGAGGCTTTTCACACGTGTTTATACTCGTGTTTCATTTCACAAGTAGAGCCAAAGAATGTGCAAATGGCTCTGAAAGACAATTCTTGGGTTGAAGCTATGCAAGAGGAACTTTCACAGTTCAGAAAACTAGAAGTGTGGGAGTTGGTGCCGTTGCCTCGAGGAGAAGTTGTTATAGGGACCAAATGGGTCTTTAAGTGCAAACGAGATGATCGGGGCATAGTTACTCGTAACAAGGCAAGACTCGTGGTCAAAGGGTTCAACCAGGAAGAAGGGATAGGCTATAACGAAGTGTTTGCACCAGTGGCGAGGCTTGAAACTATTCGATTGTTTCTAGCTTTCGCGTCCTTCAAAGGGTTTAAGGTATATCAACTCGACGTCAATAGTGCCTTCTTGTACGGCAAGGTCAAGGAGTTGGTGTATGTCAAACAACCGCCAGGGTTTACTGATCCCAAGTATCCTGACAGAGTATATCGACTTTATAAGGCTTTGTATGGATTGCATCAGGCACCTAGGGCTTGGTATGAGACGCTGTCTACTCACGTCTTAGACAATGGGTTTGAGAGAGGGAGAATTGATAGTACACTATTTGTTAAGAGGAAAGGTGAAGACTTTATACTGGTACAAGTGTACGTGGACGACATCATCTTTGGATCGTCTAATGAACAAATGTGCAAGGATTTTGAGAAGGTCATGAAGTCTAAGTTTGAGATGAGTGCAATGGGAGAGCTGAACTTCTTCCTCGGTTTACAAGTTGAACAAAGGAAAATGGAATGTTTATTCATCAGACGAAGTATGTCTATGACATTTTAGAGTGCTTCGGGATGGAAAGAACAAAGCTGACAACACACTTCAGTACTCTGATACAAGTCAATCATAATCTCGGACCGGGTACAAAAAGTGATACTGATGTGGATCCAACTTTATATCAGACCATGATCGGGTCACTCATGTATTTAACTGCTTCTAGACCTAATATAATGTTTGATGTGTGTATTTGTGCCAGGTTTCAAGCTAACCCAAAGGAGATGCATATGAAAGCGGTGAAGCGGATTCTAAGATACTTGAAGTCGAAACCGAAGCTGGGACTTTGGTATCATGCTGATGGAGATTTGGAATTGGAGGCTTACACAGATTCAGACTATGGAGGGTGTAGCTTGAACAGAAAGTCAATGACTGGAGGTTGTCAGTTCCTTGGAGGGAGACTAGTATCCTGGCAATGCAAGAAACAAACTTCGGTAGCCGTATCAACGTGCGAGGCCGAGTATGTAGCTGCGGGTAGTTGCTGTTCACAGGTTCTGTGGATTCAACAACAATTGCGGGATTACGGTTTGACTTATACTCATACTCCCATTAGAATAGATAATCAGTCAACTATTGTCATAACAAATAATCCAGTTAAGCATAGTAAGACTAAGCACATAGACATAAGGCATCATTTTATTCGTGATTGTGCTGTGAAAAACTTGATAAAGCTGGTAAAAGTTCCAACGGAAGACAACAATGCGGATCTATTCACAAAAGCATTTGATAGATCACGCTTTGAGTTGTTAGTCCAACTGAATGGCATGCGTAATCCGGAGTAACCTGACCTCAGTAGATTTTCCTTTCTTTTAAAGTTTTAAGTTGTTAGTTTTTATTTTATTAGCTTACTTTTCTTAAAAGTGAAAAACAAAAGAAAAAATAGAGAAAATCATAAAAATCTCAAAAAAAAAGAGAATATTGGAAAATGAGAGAAGTCTTAGACTCATAGGTTCAAAGTGACAAGATTTAGCACAGTCTAACAAACTCTAGGTGTTAAACTTTCACACATAATGCACTAAAACTCTAAGTGATATACACATTCTTGTCTGATATGTTGGTAGGCATAATACATGAAGAATTTCCATAAAGCTTATAAAATAATCAAGAAAATGTCATATGTGTAACTAACTTAGATGTATGACCAAAAGGTCTTAATTTCTATGTTAGACACATACAGACAATGACTATGAATGAGGTATGCAAATTTATCTGGGGGATGTATAGCTTCATCAAAATACATCTTAAACAAAGAAACAAAAAGTTCTGTAAAGAAAAGGAAGTCAAAACAAGTCGCTTTGTTGTACGCGAG
This sequence comes from Centrapalus pauciflorus, assembly GCA_020465985.1. Classification (NCBI taxonomy): domain Eukaryota; kingdom Viridiplantae; phylum Streptophyta; class Magnoliopsida; order Asterales; family Asteraceae; genus Centrapalus; species Centrapalus pauciflorus. The sequence goes on from JAANYP010000967.1 coordinate 92,527, forward strand.
TACAGACCTATCACCGCTGTTTTGACTTAAACTAGCAAGATAAGTCGCTTTGTCGTACATGAGTACAGACATGTCACCGCTGTCTTGCTAACATTAGAAAAACTATAAGACAAACTAAGACACTTTGTTGTATGTAAATACAGACCTGTGTCCGACGTTTTCCTTTTAAAGATAATTTGCAAATATCAAAAAGTCATAGTCATTGTGTGTCTGCCTAGATCATAGAAGTATGTCTAAGTATAGGACACGTAAGGTAGTGTCTTGATAAATAAAAAGGCCAAAGGAAAATCCTAAGTGTTGAATGTTTAAATGGAAAAATATACCGACAATTGACTTGAAGTGTATGTTACGCCAAACAACCAAAGGAATAAAAATTCCTAAGTGTGAAAGTGCAATACTGATAGTGCGTTTGACACCGCTATCTGATTGAACCTTCTTTGACTTTCTCGCAAAATTATTCAGTTAGTGTGTTTTTATTTGTAATTTAATTTAATTTTATGTTATTTAAATTTTATTTTATTTTTACTTAACTTTATCTTAGTTTAGATTATTTTTATTTCTAATTAATAGGAATGAGGTCTAAGTTACTAGGATGCATTTTTAATTGGAGAAACAAAATTGTGTGATAATTTGTTGCTTAGTGTGAATGTCTCGCAAAGTTGAAAAAGTTCCGTCAAATGAAAAAGTTGGATTTTGTTCAAAAATTTTCAATTAAGTTCGAAGTATGCTTAAGTTCGAAACCCCATTCGAACTTAAGATAAGTTCGAACTTAAGGTAAGTTCGAAGCAGACTGGATATAAATAGGTCAATAGTGTTCATTTAATGCACCCACACTCGAATTTATATCTCTCGAACTTATAAGGGCGATCTCGAACTTGTTCATGTTCATTCGAACTTGTCGCAAATTCGATCTTGAGAACTATTCCTCGAATCTTTCCACAGTACCTCGAACATACACAAACACTTAGTTGTTTTTCATCAACAATCAACTAAGTAAGTAGATTTTAGGGCCTTATATTGGTTAAAATCAAAAAATTTTGAGTTTAAAATATCCGAAGACTAGGTGGTATAAATCACAAGTTTTAGGTGTTGAAACTTAAACTTAATCCTCAATAAACTAGATTAGAACCTATTAGGACAAGATTCATTAGTCATTTAAGTCTAAAAACGTTTAAATCATGAGATTGAAGTTTAAAATGCCGACTTCGAACTTGTTCTACAGGACTCGAACTTGTTCTTCAAGTTTCGAACTTGTCAGGGCTTCGAACTTGTTTAAAATATCAATAAGTTCGAAGACAGACATGTTCGAATTGGTTTATCGAATTTAAATAAGTTTGAAGGTCACTGGACTGTTTGAACTTACGTAAGTTCGAAGGAACTATTTTCCTCGAATTTAAGTAAATTTGAAAGTGATTAAGTTCGTTCGAACTTAATCAAGTTCGAATCACTTACAATTTTTCCCAAAATTTATTTCTAACATTTTAAACGTTTGCTATGTGTGCAGAAATGGCTGATCGTGCAATCCATAACAAGCACAATATGATCATGACAGTAAACCTTCAAGCAGCTGAGGCGCAGCCTTATCGTCAAATGTTGGAATTTCTAGCTCAGTCCAGGGTGGCATATGCATTGACTCACAATCTCATGATCATTCTGCCATATGCCCGCCGGTTCTGGCAATCTTTACATGTTGAGAACTTAGTAGTGCCCCCGCTCCCGAGGGCTACAATTGGTGGCCAACCAATCTAGTTTTCAGCTGATCATCCACGGACTATTCTGCAATTGGGCACCATTGATCAGGAAGATGGCCCCATTGATTTTCCGGCACCCATTAGGCAAGCGGCCTTTCTAAGGATGGAATATGCTCAGGACATCACGAAAGCGTCATATGTAAAAAGTGGCCTTATAGGATAATGGCGTTACTTGATGCACGTGATGATGATATGTTTTGCACCAAAAAAGGCCGGATTCGACACGATGATCTCCAAACTATAGTCAGGGATGATATCATTGGTCTACAACAAGCCGTTTAGCTTTTCAGGGTTTTTCTTTGGGGAATTCGTTCATCAAATCACCGCTCCGGCACGCAAACGATTTTGGATGTACCCACGATTCATAATGATGATTATAAGGCACTTTTTGCCAGATCTACCATCGCTGCCAGAACAAGTTGCGGTAGCAGTTATAGATAAAGGGATTTTTGCATACTGCCAATCCCATAATGCAAGGAGGGAAGAGCAGGTGAGGCCCCAAGTGGCTCCTTTATTCGGAGCTGTCATTCATCCAGATTTTGTAGCTCCAGAAGGAAAGGAATGGATAACTGACGAACCTCAAGACAAAGCACCGGCTCAGCAAGCTCCGGTTGCTCAGGCAGTCCCTTCTACACCTACAATGACAGCGGCAGCTGGGACTTCTACATCGGGACCCCAGGCTGACCCGAGACTACATACATTGGAATAAATTTTTGCGCAGGGCGCAACAGCTCAAGAAAACATCTCTACAGATCCTTGTTAGACGCTTAACGGATCGATCACGCACGGAAACCGGAGCCGAACACAATGATAGCCGATATAATAAACGACCCCACACAGTGTATTTCTCCAAGAAAACTCTCTGAATACTTTCTAGCTCGCATGTTCACTTGCAAAGCTCTGAAACTCGTAATTATCAAATATTCTCAAATAAAATGGGTTAAGTCCTAATTATATCAAATAAGTTCGAACTAAACCAATTAAGTTCGTTTAGGTCCAAGCCCACGAACATGCCCAATTCCCTACGAACTTAGCTTCACTAAGTTCGTCTGGGTTGGGTTAAGTTCGAAGCTCAACCTTAGAACTTATCCTTACTATCTAGAACTTATCTACACCTTCTAGAACTTAACATGAAAGTTTAGAACTTATCTTGATACTTTAGAACTTATCATCACAGTCTATAACTTAACTGATAGTCTAGAACTTAACATGCAAATGTAGACATCATACACAATTATGAATTAACACACATAACTTGTATTAATAAAGTCTCATCTATCACAAATGACAAATGATTACATATCTAGACTGCTATCGTCACACAGGTTGTACCAACAATGCACATGAATATAATTGTTTGATGCTTATGTATGTGTATTGCGTATTGATGAGTTCTTATGTATATTTATCTTTGATTTTGATTCCATTTGGCTTCTTTCTCGTGCATCTTATAGGAATGACCCGACTTATTTTAACATCGTCAAAACGTAGACTTAAAAGAAAGAAAGTAATTGTAGCATTTTGGAACCAAATTATGTAAGTAATTGCATGGTTTTTCAACACAGTTTGTCTTTTGATAGTCGAGAACTTAAAAAACCATAGACGCAAAGAATTTCGTCAAATGTGGACTGATACTCTATATTGCATTGTTATGCTTATGAGAGTGATAATATGTGCATATCACAACTTAGGATGAACCGAAGGTGTTTTACAAAGTTGTGTGCATGCTTGAAAGATTAGGTGGACTAAGGGCAAGTTGGAACATGAATATTGATGAACAAGTTGTGATTTTTCTGCACATAGTTGCCCACAATGTTAAGAATCGAGTCATTATTTTCCACTTTCATTGTTCGGGAGAAAAAATTAGTAGACTTTTGTAGGTCCCAAAAGGTTTCCCAAGTGTATAGTTCTAAGCAGTAGAGGGGAGGTGAATACAACTATTTAAAAACTTAACAATCTTTTCTCAATGTTTGTGTATATTGTTAACAAGTGTTAATTGCAAACAAGCCTGAACTGCGAAAAGGTTCAAGCTGAGATGACAGATACAACAGTAGTTCAACTAATCTAAGACACACTCAGACTAGATACAATGACTACACTCACTTAGATGCACTCACTGATTTTACAAGACTCAGATGGACAGCTTGAATAAGAACAACTTAGACACACGTACTGTTATATTCAAGCAGACTTGAATGCATGAAAAACACACTTTAATGCACGATCTGATTTCACACTCTTGATATCTCACAATCCTTAAAAGCTTCCTTTTATACTCAAAAGGAGAATCTCAGTGAAGCTTCTTCATTGGACAGATGAGATAGTGGAAAGTCTTTCGAAAAAGACAAGACACCTTTCTGCACGTTCTGATAAAGTAGATTTGTCTTCACATGGCAGAATCTTTGTCTTTTTCTTTTTGTCACTGTTGCATAAGGCTTTAACCAAAAGAGGAATGTCAACTTTGCATCTTTCTTCTTTTGCTAAGGCCATTTTGATTTAAGAATAGGTCTGTCACCCTTTTCAGAATATCTGTTTGTCTTCATGTAACAGAACAGCGTAGGCAGGCTGTGCAGTTCTGTTTTCCACTTTGTCTTCAACTTGTAAACTCATCTTGTATCCAGAAACAATACATGAGGACTTGGAAACATATTCCATAAAGTGTTTAGCCTGCTCACAAAGAATAGGTTCTGTTCACAAAGAACAGAACACTTGTAAACTGTCCAAGCTGCTCAACAGAATAGAGCAGCGTAGACAGTTTATGTCTAGCCTGTTCAGCAGACAGAACAGCTTGGACAAACTGCCTTTGTTGCAACATATGCAACATGGTAAACAACTTTGGCTGATATTGCAAATCACTTTTCAGGTTTCAATAAGGCATTAAAAGGCCTTGAATTATACCTTCAAGTGCATAAAACATGTTTGATTAAAAATCTCCCCCTAAGATGTAGAGCAGTTTGACTGAGACCTTTTTGTGCCTAACAACTTTTCTCTTGAGTTTGCAACGCAGTGATAAGATTGCATCCACATTTACTTAAGAAACTCGAACCTGTACTCAAGAACTCCACAGATCAAAGATGTAAGTGGTTCAAGGTATATATAATAATTATAAGTATTCAGTATTCACATTTAAGTAAATGGACATGATATATTGATTGTTTTGTTTCGTTGACATGTAGAATTGCCTAGGAGATTTAGATGGGACACACATAAAGTGTTTAGTGCCACTTAAGACAAACCCAGATACAAATAAGAAAAAACGATATTGCCACTACTGCGTTAGGAGTATGTTCACAAGATATGCAATTTATCTATGTGTTACCGGGATGGAAAGGGTCCGTAGCCGATGGTAGAGTGCTTCGAGATGTGCTTATTAGGTCACATGGTTTGAAGGTTCCAAGACCTGGTATGCATTGATTATTTAATATATTTTTAGGTTCATTATACATTACATTCAATAAGGTATATTAACTACAATATATCTCCATGTTAATATTTGGTAGATGTCGGATACACAAATAGAGAAGGTTTTCTCGCCCCTTATAGAGGTCAATTATATCATTTGAATGGTTGGCGTGATGTTCACCAACCTACCACACCAAAGGAATTATTCATCATGAGACATTCATCTGCAAGAAACGTTATAGAAAGATGCTTTGGAATTTTAAAGGCAAGATGGGGAATTTTATAGGATAACTCATATTATTCGGTCGATGTAAAAAATAAGATCATTATGGCATGTTGTCTTCTCCATAATTTATAAGACAAGAAATGCTAGTTTACCCCATTGAGAATGATTTTGAACCCGAGGATGGAAGCAAAGACGATGGAGGTGTAGATGATGTCAATATCATTTCCATTAAAACACCATACGAGTGGACTACATTTAGAAATAATTTGGCACAATTTATTTTTGATTCTTGGAGTTACAAACTGATGCTTTTGTAGTAGAATTTTTCTTGTCCTTTTATGATTGTCATGTATTTTGAACAAATTGGTTGTATCTTTGTGATTGTCATGTATTATGAACAATTAGGAATTTATGATTGACTTGATGATGTCTTTGTTTATGATTTTTGTGATCGTTATTGTACATTTGTCATGTATTATCTTTGTTATTTAGGTATCATGGACAATGGTAGCAGTTACAAGATTTGGACCATAATTGAAGATGAAAAGCTTGTGGAAGCATAGGTGAACATGGTAAATGCAGGAATTTTTAATGTTGATAATGGCTTTAAGTCGGGATACTTACAACACTTGAAGCAAGCATTAAAAGAGGTTCTTCCTAATACCCGTATTTTGGGTAAACCTTATATTGAATCAAGGATTACAACAATTAAAAAGGATTGACAAGTTGTTTATGATATGGTAAATAGTACAAATACAAGTGGGTTTGGCTACAATAGTGTAAAACAATGTGTAGTTGCCAAACGTCGAACCAAATGTTTGGGATACTTATCTTGCGGTATGTTATGTACTTTCTTTTTTAATTTGAAGTTTGTGATGTTTGATTTATTATAGGTTCATAAAGGAGCAGCTATATGGAGAAACTAACAATTTCCTCATTATCAAGATTTGTGTATTGTTTTTGGGAAATATAAGGCGACGGGAAATAGAGATCGAGATTTCGTTGAGATGGAAAATGAAGCCAACATACAAGAAATGACATAAGAATTGGAAGGTCACTTCCAAATGAGAAATCGATAGCATATGAGGTTAATCTCCGTGAGAAATGAAACAGTAGCTTTTGGAGAAGCAACTGAGTAGCTAGGAGGGGTTTTGTGCTTGCGTCACTGGGTCCATGACATCTTTTTCAATACCAAATCTCAACGAATAAGATTTGATAGCATATGTAGAAAACCCAGCTATTTGAGTGTGGATATGATTTTCTTTTCTTTTAATCCTGTCTCTCCCCTCAAGCTCTTAATATCATTTTTCTCAACTAAAGCTCCCTCCGACTCACTTTAATCAGAATGATTTGGTGCACCCCCATCTCCTTTATTTAAAACCCCTCTTATTTCAATTTTACCTCTGATTGACCCAATCAACACCCTATTGTGTTTGATCCTTCTAAACTAGATCTATAAGACCCTTACCTCTCATCTATAAGAAGGATTACTCCATGGGTAGGTCATCCGGTTCTGGGTAGACCATAGGAGTGATGTATATGCCTATACGCTCATGTGGTGCACTAGAGTCAACAAATGTTATCAGAGAAGATGAACTTCGAGTTCTTGGAATTGCAGCTAGCATAGAATGCTCGGAAAAGCTGTTTTCACATTATGAGAATGAACTCAGTGAAATGAATCAGAATACAATGGAGACGAGTGAATGAATCAGAAGAAATCAGAATTAGTTAATTCAGAATGAATGAAAGATTCTGATTTCAATGAAATTTAGGATTCAAGGAGATATGAAATATCAAGTAATGAAGAGAATGATCTGAATGAAGTAAATAAGAATGAAATGAGACCTAGATAGAATTGAATTGCAACTGATCTCCTCATAATGATACCCCCACAAAATATTTACTCCCCCTACAAGTATGCATAAAAAATGTTTTCCTTAACAAAGTTGCAAACTGGAAGAGTGAAAAGGCAAGAAAATTTTCTTCAATAATGAATAGATGCAAACTCCCCTTGCAGATAAGAACAAATATCAGTCAACAGAAAGTAGAAGCATAAGAAAAATAAGAAATCTATGCTCCCTGTTGTCGTTTTGCCCGTGATGTTGAACAAAAATTCTGATATGCACGTTAGGGTGGCAGTTTCGATAACATTGTAGCACAGGTTCTAACTAAAGACCGGGTTCTACTATGAAGTAAGTAGAAGTCATGACATTGATGCCCAGGTTATGTACGGAAGTGCACAAAAACCATCTTTTTGAAGCATGGGTCCTGAACTGTAATGAACAGGAGCCATCTACCTGCAAACAATCATATAACTTTTGGTACCCATTGGAATTTGGGTCCAGTCAGGTTAGCTTTAGGTACCCTTCTTTGAGTTATTACCTTCTTCTCTTCCTTAGGCAACCATTTCCAGTTCGGTTCCTTTAAGGCATGTTTAGGTACCCAGCAAAGAGTGGATGTGGGCCCTTTTTGTTCACGCTTATGAACATGATGTTTCACAGGCTTGTGCCTAGCTTTGTACGCACAACCATTCATTACATAAGAATGACAAGGTTTAGTAGGACGCAAATCAAGAAGCTGCTAAAAAGAGTATTTCAATACTGGTTTTTGTGACATGGAAGCATCACATGAAGCAATCTTTTGAGTTGCTGCTACTACAACTTTGTTATTCTTTATAATATGAGAAGAAGTGAATGGTAGTGAATCAGTTTGATTCTCAAAATGATTTTTCACACGAGTACATGAACTGGACGAGAAGTCAGAGTCGTTTCGACTAGAGAACTAATTATGCATGTTGTTGGATTTTCCAATCTTTTGTGGCTTTTGGGAATTCCCTGTACTCTTAATATAAGAGTATATTGAATTCCTTACAGCTCTTTTGAAATCAGATTTAGAAGATTCACCGTTGTAAATCTTGATTGGAACTTCCAACTTTTCTTTGCCCTTCTTGATCTCAAGAATATGTTTATGTTTAGGAGCATTTGTTTTCTGATCAGAAACTTTGGAGGTCTTTGAAATATGAATTTCTAAGTCTGTGATTATATCGAGAAGTTTTTTTCTTTCACTTTCAAAGAACTTAGAGTCGTTATAAAACTTTGTTCTCGTACTAAAACCACTCTTTTTGCCTCATCAAATTGGATTTCTTTTCAAAAAAAATCAACTCTATCATTTTCAAACAACTTTTTCGCTTCTCTAAGTTCTATTTCAGCTTCCAAGTTGGATTCTGAAGGATCGGGTTTTGTTTTGTTTTGAACAACATTTAAAAACTCTTTGTACAACCCTTTCTAATGAATAGCTTGAGCGAAATATTCAATCACTTCGCTCTCATACTTCACAACATTCTCAATAAGAGCATCATGATATTTAGAAGCTTCTTTTAGAGATCGTTTCAACTGCTCTTCTAGAACGGCAATGTTGTGTTCTAAAACAGAAGTAAGAACATATGGGTGAGGTACGAGAGTCACCGGTTTAGGATTTATTTCCTCTTCTGAGTAACTGTGAAAATAGTCATCATCTAAAGTTGGTATTCTAGATGAATATCTTTCATTCAGTTGCTCATAGGCCATGAAGGTTTGAGTATTCTTTATGTTTTTGTAGTTAAAATCCTCTTGGTTCAAAGCATCTTCAGATGATCTATGAATGTATCTCGCTCTCATGTATTTGAAATCATACATAGTGGGCAATATTATCGACACTTTATGAAGAGTTTTTGGATTTTCAAAACCAATGCCTTCCTTAGAGTGATATAAACTGTGTCTGCTTAGGCTTGTTCATGTGAATGGTTTGATCTGTTTGTCCGCGTTTGAGAAACTTATCATCAAGTTCTTTGACACGGACATACAGATTCACTCTTTCCTTTTCAATCATTTTAAATTTTTCCTTACTATAAATATTCTCAAAGTGCAACAACTCATAACGTTTTGTAAGATCAGATAGCTCAGATTTCAATGAATCCTTAGTCTTATTTGCCATGGTTAAACAAATTTTGAGATTAGTATTCACATCATCAGTCTTAGCTTTTTCCCAAAGAAGTTCTATAAACAGATTATGTTATGCATTCATTTATCATGAAAAAAATTTCGATTGAACCTTTTCCGCTTGAAGTTCGTTATTAAGATCACACAATTTGGCATTCAACTCATTAACTTCATTGCAAGATTGAATATCAAGAAAAGAATGTACCTTATGTCCTGACTGCTCAACATTCACCTCATTTGTAACTGTCGCTTGCTTCAATCTTTGGCACTTTATGCTTGATTGGATATTGAAGATTACAGATTGATTTGAATATTTGAACGAAACGAGTTCAATGCTGATGGAATCGAGTCAAAACAAAAATAAACTTAGAAAGAATAAAAACTACTAAAACAAACTCGTTCTTAAAGTAATAAAATTTTACAAACTCGGACAAAAAAAAACAAAAATAAATATAGAAAAAATTATCAAACTTGGTAAAATATATTTTTTTTTGACAAAGTCGGACTTAATAAAAAAATTCAATGTTGGTCCGAGATTTATTTTAGCAATGAGTAAAAGAAAGAAGAAAAAAATAATTTCTTTGTTTTGTTTTTGGTTTTAATAATAGGATAAAATTAAAAAAACTAGGGAAAAATAATTTGAGTGTAGTTAACTGTAAGACGTGGAAAGATAATAGATTTAGAATTAAACTAAGTATAGTGTTACTAAGTTAGAAACAAAGATCCGAGATTTATTGAAAACAAAAAAAATCTGAAAGGAAGAAATATCCGAGATTCGTAGCAATCACACAACAATTTGGGATTTACTGTAACATCCGAGATTCAAAAAAAATCTAAAATCCGAGATTTACTAGCTTTTAACTTAATAAAAAAAACATCAGAGATTTGAAAAATTAAGAAAACATCAAGAGATTTGAAAACTTAAGAAAAACATCAAAGATTTGAAAAGTTAAAAAAACATAAGAGATTTGAAAACTTAAAAAATACATCAGAGATTTGAAAGCTTAAAAATACATCAGAGATTTGAAAACTTAAAAAAAACAGACATTTAAAAACATAAAAAAACATCAGAGATTTGAAAACTGAAAAAACATCAGAGATATGAAAACTGAAGAAAAACATCAGAGATTTGAAAACATAAAAAAAAACATCAGAGATTTGAAAACTTAAAAAATCGTAGATTTGAAAACATAAGAAAAACATTAGAGATTTGAAACAAAATTTGAAGTTCCAAGATTCTTTTGAACAAGACTAAAATGAACAAAACAAAAAATTATACTCGACTTAAAATGAAATGCAAAGTTCCAAGATTTCTCAACTAATCGACCAACACAACAAAACAAATTAATATTTTGTATGCGTTAAAAAAATAAAGGAGACGAACGAGTTAAAAAATTGAGAAGAATAATTAAAGGCAGAGGTTGCGAAAATCACAAAGTCCAAGATGAAAAAAAAAATTGCGAAGAAGTCAAAGTAAAAATAATAATAATATCAGAAGAATAAAAATAAGTTCGGAACACTAGCAATTGAGAGTCGAAAAATTAAACCATCAAATCGATAAACAGTAAAATCAATTTGAAATTTTTCTAAACCAATCGAAAATAATCTTTTGGCTTTGATACCACTTGTTGGTCCCAATATAATCAACCATAAATGATAACAACGAACAAGATGAATAAATATAACTGTAGCCAAATAATTAGATTAAACCTTGAATGATGAACAAAGATTTTTCTCTCTACCAAGCAGGACGACTATACTCCCTTTCACATTTTTCTTCCTTGAGTTACACGCACAAAACCCTAGGAGACCCTTTAAATACTAAAACCTTAAAAGGACAAGCCCATGGACTCAACTAATAAGCCCTTACAAAATAAGAACATAAATACTAATTTATTACATAATGAACCCTAGACATGATTACAAAAAAATAAGTCTAACAATAACACGTGAACCAGATGTTGTTTTATCCTTTAGGGGTTATCAAGGAGAAGCACGTGAATATTTGTCAAATATGTTTTGGGTGAATAAATTTTCATGTAGCACATTTTAAATACTTTCTTTTTGGGAGATCGAGATACTTTGATTGTTTTGCATACAATAGATCTTGATGTTTATTTTATTGTTTTGAATACCAAGATACTTTATGTGGCACATCAGATGATATTTTGATCACATGATTAGGATATTGATCTTATGGTTATTATTTTGAATGTCTGTTTTATGAATTTGTGTTTTATAAATGACATCTAGTGACTTTGAAGAAATAAAAAATTATAAGACGTTATCTATTAAATTGCGAAAAAAAGATTATCTTGCAAATGCGTTTTATAAATAAATGACATCATAATTTTTTATAATGTTAAATACTTTTAATATAATAATGATAATTTAGTCATTTATCAGAATTAACTTTCAATTTCTTTGACATATATATTAACCAAACAAAAAACAACTAGGAATGGAATTTGAAATCCATTCCTTTCCTACCAACCAAACAAGTGACAGTTTTTGGATTAAGACAGATTTCATTCCTTCGAGAATTCCATTACTTTGACAGATTCAATTTCTCCAGAAAAATATCCGTGAACCAAACAGTGTCTTAGTGACGAAAAAAATTTGGTCAGTAACAGTAAAAATATGGTCACATATCGTATTTAGTGACCAAAATTTGGGTAGTCACTGTTCATCACTAAAGGTCCGTCACTAATTTTTGATAGTGGCCAAATATGAAACTGGTCACTATATAGTGACCAAAATATAGTGCTCACTATGGTTCTGACGACTAAATTTTTCACTGAATGTTGTCACTAATAGTAAAAGTCGTCACTAAAATTTGATTAGTGAACTACTTTAATGACCAGAGACGGGTAACTGATTGGGGTTAATTGACTCTTTTCGTTAACGTCCATTAGAGACCGAAATAGTAGTCACTGAGTTAATACAAGAGACTAAAAAAAGTAGTCACTTATATAGTATTAGAGAACAAAACATGTGGTCACTGATCTACTACTAGAGAGCAAATAAAAATGGTCACTAATTTACTACTGGAAACCAAAAAAAGTGATCACTATCTTACCAATATTAATCAACAATTGGTCACAAAATTTCTACTAATTTTTAATTTGTAATAATTAAAAATATACTAATTTGTAACAACAAAAAATCTAAATATTTATCTCATTCACATTATGTAAAAAGTTTTCATACATACTAAAAACTATATTACTTAATATTAGTAAAATTATTTCAATACAACTGAAAGAACTAACAAAGATAACATTCACTAACATAATCCAACAAAATAACATTTACCAAGACAATTCAACAAAAAGAACATTCTTCAGGATAATCCAACAAAAAATCTAAATATTTACTCATTCACATTAGGTAAAAAGTTTTCAGACATACTAAAAACTATATTACTTAATATTAGTAAAATTATTTCAATACAACCGAAAGAACTAACAAAGATAACATTCACTAACATAATCCAACAAAATAACATTTACCAAGACAATTCAACAAAAAGAACATTCTTCAGGATAATCCAACAAAAATAACATTCCAGATGTTTGATGTCTTATGTTATGACTATCAAAAGCAATAACCATCCAAGTGCGCCAAGTCATGTCTATTTTGTATGAATATCACTGTAAACATTATTTAAAAATGGGTCTATTATAAAAAAATCAACATGTTTTCATGTTTTTTGCATTTTCGTCCCTCCATTTTATTTTTTCCGTAGTAGTTCTCAAGTTAGTTTTTTCTTTTTGGTTTAGTGAAACTTGGACATTAGAACCCAGTTTTTCGGTTTTTAAAAACCCGGTTTACTAATTATAACCAAGTTCTAATGTCCAAATTTCACTAAACCAAATAGGAAAAAATTAACTTGAGGACTTTTATGAAAAAAAAAATAACATAGAAGGACGAAAACGCAAAAACCGTGAAAACATGTTGGTTTCTTTCATAATTGATAGGACTATAATTTTATGTGTTTTCAGTATCGTTAAAACTCATTTTATGCACCTATGCTTCGTAACTTTCAAACTTTTACTCCCAAATTGTGTTTCAGGGTCAAAATGTCAAATGGAAATAGCTCGAGAAAATTCAGCGCGAAACGAGCCGGTGGGGGCGCAGACCTACGCCACCCTACGCTGCAAAACAGAACTATTTGGAGTTGGAGATCGTACCCCCAGCGCAGACCTGAGCCGGTGGGGGCACAGACCGGCGTAGCCCAGGCCGTACCCCCAGCGCAGGACAAGGCGCAGGTCTACACCCAGGCCTACGCGCGTGCGGCGTGAAAACCTTGCAGACGCTTTTTTTAGTCCAAAAACCCTAATTTTCATCTTCTTTATAAATAGAGGTCGATGGTTGTCAATTCGAGGGGTCGGAATATATTAAAAAGAGCGGCAAAGCCCTGCCGGAATTGATTCACGAGCCGAATACGAATAAGGTGGAGTGCAACCGTCCGAGCTTACAATGGTTCTTACAATCATTCTTGGTGAAGAACGTATGATGAGCGGCTAAACCATCATAATCGTTTGCGGAGGATCTACGGCTAAGTTTTACTTACTTGAATGTCATTTTATGTATTGATGTGTTCTACGTTTCTTAGATATTTTGTGTAATGCAAATGATATACATTTGGTTCTGATTATGAGTAAATAGTTTAATTGGTAAAAGCAAGATAGTTCATAGTGATATTATTATTTGTGTCGAGTCCATTAGTTTAGGGATTAAGACAAGTAATGAATGTTGCATACGCTATGAGATTTATTGGTTAAAGTATTTACAATTAATTTGACTAAGCAATTGGTTATGTCTATGTGACTGTTGCATGATATTTAAGTGGATAATAACTTATGTCGTAGTGATTTCGTAAATGGTTATCTATTAATTCGCTTTGTCAATCAATTTGTTAGTTGTGCGCCGTTGTTTTAGTTACACTTTATTCGTAATAAATATTCCAAAGAAATCACTCATTTCACAATTTAATCGCTTTTATTAAACTTAAGAAACTAGCAATTTAACCCTAATTCACATATGCACTCCCTGCGAAATCGATCCTTACTTCTCTACGCTTATAATTAGATTTAAGGTTAATTTTACAGGCCACAACGACGGCTCGTCAGATTTTTGGCGCCATTGTCGGGGAGTGGTAACGCTAGTTAGGGCTAGAAGTTAGTTTTGGCCTTAGTTTAATTTTTAAGCACTTTAGTTTAATTATTTTTAGTCATTAATTCCTATTATTAAAAATCACATAAATAAATAAATAAATTTTTTTTCCAAAAAGGTAATTGTAGTCCTCTACTTTACCATCAATAATATAACTAGTTGAATACACGTGCGTTGCTCGGGACGAAATTAATTTTTTTTAATGAAATATGACATAATAAAAATATATTTTATTTTAGAAAACTATGCATTGTCTACTAAGAAAAAAATGACAATTATATTTGAGGTCTATGCTTATCTAATTTAATACATGTAAGTTGATCGAAAGACTAAATTTTAGTTAAAAAAATGTATCAAAATGAAGTATATATTAAAAAAAAAAAAAAACTAATTATAATTTACAACAAAATGAAAACCCATCATTTTACTATAAAATAATATTCAAACATTGAAGGAAATTTTGAATGACCCAAGTGAAACCAATTAAAAACTTAGATGATTAAAACTTTTAAGAAAAAGTTTACAAAAAAAATCACAACTATCTGTTTTTAAGTTTGTATTTTAAAGTATAAATATATGATTGTTACTATACACACACATATATGAAATAATTTATAATGGGTTAATATAAAAAAACATATAATGATTTTATTATTCTATTATTTTATCACTGATTATTTATCAATTTATCTTTGATGTTATATTTTGATTGACTACGTATTATATCAAGAGTAATTACTAAATGGTGCATGTGTTTTGTTCAAAATTATGAAAACGGTTCATCAACTTTAAAAGTTGCAATGGTGGTCTCTCAAATTACTTTTTACTTGAATGGTACCTATGTATCTAAACTTTTTAAAAATGAAAATTTTACTCTTTTCTAAATTACACTCAACTATTTAATTTAATTTCACTTTTGGTCCTTTTCTAAAATATATAATTTTGGTTTTTTTGACTATACCTGTTTTTTTTAAAATAAATTAATATTTATCTACTAAAATTTATTTCTATTTATAAACTTAATTTAATTATTTTATGCCTCTTTTATGTGGTTACGCTAATACGTTTTGATTAAAAATTATTATTTTATTTGTTTTAATTTAAATATTTTATTATGTCACTACGTTTTGATTTCGATTCAGTATTTCATTGTTTTGATTAACAATTTTGCTACGTTAATATTTAAGTGAAAATGAACAAAATATATAACTGAAAATAAATAAAAAGTTTTAATGTACAAAATCATAAATCAAAAAGATTAAAATACTATATTGAAATCAAATTATATTAGCATAACAAATATTTAAATTATAAAAATAAAATACTATATTTAAATCAAAACGTATCAACGTAACGAAATATTTAAATCAAAATAATAAAGTATTAAATTTAAATTGAAATGTCTTAGGCAAACAAAATATTTAAATTAAAACGAATGAAAACCTAAATTTATATATATTTTCTATAAAAAACATAATTAAATCAACATATATTAAGGTAATTAAATAGCTTAATAAAAAAAGTATAAATAATATAAAAATACAAGTAGGTTAACAAATAAAATATAGAATAAATTATTATTTAATAAATAAATTAAATACATAATTAGTTAAACTAGTTATAAAAATAGTTTTTAAATAAATAAATATAAATTTATTTTTAAAAATAAATAGGTACAAATGAAAATAATAATAATAATAATAATAATAATAATAATATTTTTTAAAGATTTAAATGATATTTTTTATATAAATATTTCCACGTTAAAATAAAAAATAATAATATTAGAAAAAGTCCAAAAATGAAAGTAATTTAAAAAGTTGAGTGATCAAACTTGTAATTGAGAAATTGACAAAATCATTTTTATTTAAAAAGTTTGGAAATGGATGGACCGTTTCTACAAGTAAAAAGTGATTTGAATAAATATTTTTGTAATTTTAAATAATCACAAGGACTAATTCTGTAATTTACTCTTATATTAACTATCTTCTAATTAAATAATAAATAAATATAGATTATAATACATTATGTATTTCTTTAAAACCATAAAAATTTATTACAAAAAATACCACATAGATTCTTATCCTAGTCTCATCAATAATTTTTTATATAATTTTATTACAACCTAAAAATTTATTAACGTTCCGTCTCCTATTTTTTTTAAACCATAAAAATACCACATATATTTTTTATAAACCATAAAAAATTATTACACAAAAACACCATTTCATCAACGTTCCATCTCTTGGAAACCTAACCCTTCTTTTGCTTCTTCTCGCACACTCATGATTGAAACCCTAGCCCCTTCGTTTTCGTTTTCTCGCACACCCCTGTTCGTTTTCCTTTCTATTCTGTGATGCAAACCGGTGATGACATCAACCGAGAGTGACCGTTCAACCCCTTCCTCGAAAAAATACCAACTTTCACAGATGCAATCCTTTTCTCGAACCGAAACTCCGACTTCAGGTACGATCTTTTTCTACACCTGTGTTTAGATTTGGATTCGTTTTCATTTACCGTATGTGGTTTATGGTTCCAGATATGTGTTTGTGCTACAATATTGTTCTAGATCTGAGCTCGGGCCTAACAATACGGTCAAACACGTAAAGAAGATCGAATAGGTAGGAATATCGATTTCAGTCACCGTGGATCTGAAGAAAACTGCATCTATCAACGATGGTAAGCGGCTTGTCCTCTTGATTTTTCTATTTGGGGTTTGGTTTATTGAATTTTTGTATTATATGCATATGTTATTTGGCTTCTGGTTTGTTTAAAATTTTATGTTTGATACCGTTTTTTTAGAGTTTAATGTTGTGTTCTCGAATGTGGAAAGAAAATAAAGGAGAGGAAAGAAGAGAAATTTGTTTTCTCTTCACTTTTGGAAGGAAAAAATTTAAAGGCATAAACACTACAATGTCATTTCTTTTCATTTTCTTTCCATCCTAAGAAACCAAAAAAAAAAAAAAAAAAAAAAAAAAAACACACAAACTAATTTTACTTCTCTTGGTTTGCTTTTATTTCCATTCTTTTCCACTCTTAAAAAAGTTTTAAGAACGCAGCATAAGTGTGTTTGTAGTGGGTTTTGTGGATTTGATTAGGGTTTCCATGTGTTAAAGACCTGGAATGATCTGTGTTTTATGGATTTGATTTTATTTTGATAATAGTTTCTGGATGCTCAGCACTTCAATGATGTGGTTCTTCGTGAAGCATCCATACCAGTTTTTCCTTCAAAGTTTTTATCTCTTTTGAAAATGCACCATGAAACAGATCCGACTTCTATGGTTTGAAGATGATATTGATATTGATGTAGTTTTATTTCGAAGTTATAATTTTTCTTTGGTTTTAATGAGTTTTGTTAAGATTTTGATATATATATATATATATATATATATATATATATATATATATATATATATATATATATATATATATATGAGTTTTCTTAGTGTTCGATTATATTCATTAACCGGTGTCTGATGTGGGTTGATGTAGGTGCGGTTTTTTTTGTGTGTTCAAAATGATGGTTATGTAGCTTATTGGTTGATCTGTGATGTTCATAATATGGGTTATTGTGCTCATAATAACTGACTTTAAACTTCAAATGATTCAGAGTTCAGTCAATGCTCCAATCTGTTTTTCCAGTTTAATTATATGGTTTTGAATCTCTTGGAACAATTTGCTTACTATGTTAACTAGCGAATTACTGCTACATACATCTATGATTTTAAATGGAAGTGTTCGGTCTAGATTTTTGATTTGAAATGATTTTCTGCATGCTCGTTTTATTTTCTTGTTTTTTTTTGTTAAATCCAAACAATCACAAAATATCAAAGTTAAACCATCAAATATCAAAACCATAAGGCTATAAATGTTTGAGATCAAATGAACCATATAATTGCAGCCTCTAACGATGGGCAAATATGTGATCGTAACTTGAGAGATTCAAAAAATGAAAGTATGGTTACTTTCATGTGACGGGGGGATATTCTCGATGCTATCGTTCCTAGTAATATGTTTGTTTCATGATATTGTCTTTTTACGTTGTTTAAAGCACCATGCAGGTTATGTTAACGTGTACGAGTGCAAACCAGACATAAATCATAACCAACTTACCCTAGTTTTATTGCAACTAGAACTTGAAGCTGGTAGTTATGCTTGTAATTTCGACACAATTTCATCAAACTCGTCTTCTATGTTCCTAGAAGCTCTTGTCCTTTGGCTAGACATGATTAACTTCTGGTATGACTCTCTTTCTTACTTTTGGAACCAGTTTTAGGGTGAGTAGGGAAGTTGAAAATTTACAAAACTAAGTTGCTTAAAAAGACGGTGGAAATTTGTAGCTTGGAGACTGATTTGGTTAGAAAATACCATAATCATAGCAGTGCTGATAAGTATAATCGTGGCCTGGGTCCAAATGTTTCACTTCACTACACTTTACAGACCCAAAACATTTATGGGTCTTTGCAATTAAGGGTCTTTTGGGGCCTATTTTGGATCGGCCAATTCTGATGTATTTAACTTGATTTGGACACGTGTCCATTGTAGATTGAGGTTGTATCATAAGTAATCGGGAAGATATTTAAGTGCCACCTAGAACATACTTTGTTTCTGTTGTGAGGATAATTCTTTGGAAATTTGGGTTTTAGTTATTCTAATTTACCATTAAAATAACTCAGATTGACGTTCATACCTGAGCAATTGTCATATAATAATCTTGCATTTGTTTGCTTTATTTTCGCGACAGCACACCGCACTTGAGCAATTTGCATATAATAATCTTGTTTTTGTTTTCTTGATTTTTGGCAGGAGCACACGCAAACCTGCTTTGAATTTGTTTGTTTAATTGAGTTTTGATTGTTTTCGTTGAGTTTATATAGCCAACCACCTCAGCTATTATATATTAATCTTCTTTAGTTTGGGAATGTCATCAGTTGACCTTTGGTAGTTGTGTGATATAGTGCAGTAGCAGTATCTTAGTTTTTGTAACAAATAAAGAAGTTGTTGTATCAACTTATGGTTATCGGTTAGCTTATGATGCTATACAATGCATCCAATTATTCTAGTATGTGTCTGATTGGATACTACCAATGATTTATTTTTATAGGTTTTTTTCAAGTAATACAAAGTATCAACAACTATTTTAGGGAGGAGTCAACAAATATTTATTTTTATGGGTTCTAGAAGGCTTGTTTGTTTCTAGCATAAAGTAAGTGAAATTCGATTACACAAAAACCACTCTTCATCATGACCTTTGATGAATATCTAATTTATTATTAAAATTAAAATATATATCATATGCTTATTTGACCAATACTATCAATATTATAAAATTAGATATATCTTAGTTCAAAATGACTTTTGCATATTAAAAATTTTAATCATATTTTAAGATTTATAATGGTTATCAAATAATATTTTCTTCTTTTAAAACACGATATTATAAATAATTATATTTCTATTTAATTTTCTACAGAATTACAAAAAGTTATTTATATGCTTGCATAATATACAAATATGTATTAAATCATGGGAATCAAAAGTAATAACTGACATTTGTATTATAAGTTGGAAGATCTTCATTAAACTCAGATTCTCGTTGATAAAAATAACTTTTATAATGTAAGAACGTTACTGCTTTCATGATCGTTAATAAACTCACTTAATTTATAGAAATGGTGTTTTGTTGTAAATCATTGCAATAAAATGATTATAAATAATCTCATTTTCGTAATTATATACATATTTAAATGGAGAATGTATTGTCTTGAAAGAAAGAATCAACTAATAGACATATTCTATGTGATGATGAACTGATTAAAATGAACAATGCAAGACCAGATAAGATAAGATAGATGCAGTTAATGGAGTGGGTACCAGTTACCTGCTTTCGTTTATCTGGAAAAATGAAACGCGAGAGTGTAGGCAGAGCAGAGGCAAGCGAGTGCAATCCAGAAAATACACTTTTTGGTGAAAGACTGAAAGTGAATGGATTTGCCAGCTTTTATAAGCAAAAATATTTACTTCCTTTTTTTGTTTGTTATATTCATTGTTGTCGCCTTTATTGTGTAAATTTTTCTAATTTAGCATGTATTCTTAATCTGTTATCCTTTTATCATGTAAAATTTGATAATTACAAATATTACATAACAATATTGAATTGATGTTAGTATCTACTATATATATCATCTAAGTTCAAATAACGTATTGTAAAACATATTGTAAATTCCGGACCATGCTACATTTAACACATTCCTTCGATCCTATTATTTTCTTCTACAGCTATTTTAAATGAGACTTGAGCCTCAACTCGAATTTTTTTGGTTTTATTTTATGCATGAAATTTGAGCTTAGACCTTCAACAATATTTACAGCTTTTTTATGACTTACAGAGTCTGTCATATTCTTTGCTATCCCTATATCTATATAAACACAAAACCTAATACACAAACAGACAATTTTTTTTTTTAATTTCAAAATATTTTGATTATCTTCTCTTTATCCCCCTTATGTGCCTAATAAAATTGATATTAAGTGATTTGATTGTTTATGGTGAACAAACCTTCGATGTGGTCAACTGCTTTTCTTCGTTCTCAATAAACCATTGATGGAACTCCATTGTTTCTAATTACAAAGGATGAACTTGAAGCAATATAAAATGGAACCATGTTAGTAATGTTAATAGATGGAAATGATCATGTTTCAAGAAGTCGGCGTGTTTCCGTTTAATTTACAACTAATTCATTAATTTACATGGTTTAGATGAAAGAAGTAAATGAACTTTTCAAGAAATTTAAGAAAATACTAACACTTTATTTTTCAGGCAGACATGGTTGAAATCGGAGTTGTATTCATCTTCGATGTTGGTTGTGGAGACGGGGTAAAATCCGCATTGAATTCATCTTCTTCTTCGGTGTCAGGTATGAAAGGTGTTTTAGATATAGCAGAAAACCTAACTAAAAGATATAATGGCACACAACATAATACATTAAACCGACATATTATTTTAGTTTCTTGAAAATTGATGCGTATATATAGCCTATTAAACGAAATTAAATATATACTAATAAGTGAGACTCACTTTTTTTCCACGAGCTGTTATATTTAAATAAAATTTATCCCCAATTATTCTGCAATTTGTTATGCAGTATTTTTGCAACCTCTTCAATAGATATTATCCTTTTTTCTACTGCAGGATTTATAAAAGTTTAAAGGGTTAAGGTCGTATAATAGCAACCTACTTTTGAAAATGTATCGATATGGTACATCTACTTTTTTAAGTATCTATATGGTACGTGTACTTCATTATTCTGTATCCATATGGTCATTTTTCATAATAGAGCCCGGTTTTTACGTACGTAACAGGGTTCTAATGATATGAAAAACAGGGGGTCTATTACAAATATTGTCATATCGGTATGAAAAATTGAAGTATATGTACCATGTCGACAGTTAAAAAAGTAGACGTACCATATTGATAAATTTTCAAAAGTAGGTTATTGTATGGCTTTACCCCAAGTTTAAAAAGTGTTTGAGCGGTGCTGTAAGGGCTGCCAAGAATTTATGGATTGTTTGTTAGGTAACAATATCCTTAGTATTGTGAATTTTTCGGTTTATTTCTTTGAAAATAAATGGTCATCGAATATATATATATATATATACATATATATATATATATATATATATAGAATATGGTTCGTGTGAGTACCTAAAAAATGCAGAGTACCGTGAGTACCTGTGAACACACGGGTTTTAGATGTGAACATGCTCCGAAAAAAAGTTTTTTTTTTGTAATTTTTTTTCATATTAATTTAGATACAAATAATATAAGCCTATTCGTAAAAGATTACACACATTCACACTTTCTAGCCTCTTAAAAGTCATGTGAACGTGAAAAAATTCATGTGAACATGCTTAGCTGTGAACATACGTTCACA
The DNA here is from genome assembly GCA_020465985.1 of Centrapalus pauciflorus. Classification (NCBI taxonomy): domain Eukaryota; kingdom Viridiplantae; phylum Streptophyta; class Magnoliopsida; order Asterales; family Asteraceae; genus Centrapalus; species Centrapalus pauciflorus. The sequence continues at coordinate 114,995 of JAANYP010000967.1, forward strand.
ACAATGCAGTTCATGTGAACTTGCACGTTTCACATAGTTCTAGTGTGTGTTTAGGTGTGATTTTTTGCAAGTAGTCTTATATTATTAATTTAAACATGATTATGAAAAAAAATTTCAAAAAAAATGGTTTTAATCGAGGTACCTCCGGTACTCCGCAAAACTAGTGGTACTCATTTGAACCCATATATATATATATATATATATATATATATATATATATATATATATATATATATATATATATATATATACTTGTATATGATTTTTGATTTCATATATTATCTCACAATTAGTTACATTTAATTGATGATCATGTATATCTTTTTTTCCAGGCCTCAATCTTTTTCCTGCTTTTCAATTTTAATAATTGTATAATTTGAACAACCATTATCTCTTATTTTTTGCATTATCTGATAATTTCATGACAGATTTTTAATTTTTTGCAGGTTTTTAATAACTGTAAAAAATTGCTTAAAATTTTAAATTTTTTATTTAGGATTAATTTTTTTTAAAAATAGGTTTATTTCTGAACCTAATTGAAAGATATAGCACATAAATAATACATGAATTTGATAGATTGTATTATTTACTAGAAAACTAATGAATATATACAGCCTTATAAAACGAAATTAAACTAAATTATTAAGTGTGATTCACTTCTTTTCCAGGAGTTGATATATTTAAATAAAACTTATCTCTTACTATTCTGCAATTTTGTTATGCAATATTTTTTGCAACCTCTTTTATATTTTGAATATATGAAATGATGATGCTTAATATTGTACATCCTCTTAATTTATTTATTTATGGAGATGTTATATTTACATACATGATTAAATGATGATGATATCTCTTCTTATTCTACAAGTTAGTTAGCACTCAACTTGAAAAAAAATAGTTTACGTGTACTTTTAAAAATGGTGCTACAAATGTTAAAGTTAATTCTACAATTTTACATATTTAAACAAACAATTAAATGTTGATGGTTATCCTTTGTCTTTGTAGGATTTATAAAAGCTGAAAATTGTTGGGTGGTGCTGTCAAACTTATGCCAAGAATGTTGACATATTATCTAGAGGTGCAGTTAATTGCATATTATTATCCAGTAGCTGAACTTTGAAAATTTCTTGTCATTTTATATATTTTTTTAATCAAATGGGATGCATTTTTATCGCCTTCTTTTCTGATTTTGGTTATACAGCTTAATGCTTCCAGATTTTATTTTTCTGTTTTTTACGGCTGTATCCAGAACTGTTTATGTATTTGTTCCTGAATTCATGGAAGATTTTTGAATTTATGGAGGGTTTTTAATTTGTTGTGATGCAGCCTTATTTATTTGAATTATAGCCACTTATATTGCGACACGTGGCCTTAATTTTCTGAATTATAGCCACTTATATTGTGCCACGTGATCTTAAATTTCTGAATTTCTACCAATAATATTGTGTCACGTGAGCAGTTTTCTCACTGCTCCGTCGACAATATATATATATATATATAGGGTTGGGATCATTGCAGAACCTTAATTTAGTGCAGAACCATAGAACCAATCTAAATCATTAGATTATAATATAACACTAGGGATAAGATGGTAATTATACAATTAACATTGAATTAATAGCAGCCTACCAAGTTTGACTGTCCACTTTGACTTTTTTTTTTTTACTCTTTTAATATATAATGGACATGCAGTGTTGCATCGACGTTAAATATACGATATCAAAGTGTTCATTCGACATCGAATGGTCGTATGGGTAAAAAAAAATTTACGAAAAATAAACACGTAAATTTTTTTTCAAAAAAATATAATCATTACCGTTCTCGTTAAATCAACCAACTTTGACTACTAATTTTTGACTATTATTTATCTCTGTTAATAATGAACGTATATGCAGTGTTGCATCGACGTTAAATATACGGTATCAAAGTGTTCATTCGATATCGAATGATCTCATGATCTCACCATGATATATTGCATCGTGGTCTGGGTAAAATTTTTTTAACGAAAAATAAAAAAATATATATCATAACCGTTCTCGTTAAATCCAACAACTTTGACTACTAATTGTGACTATTATTTTGGCTCTGTTAGTAATGAACGTATATGCAATGTTGCATTGACGTTAAATATACGATATCAAAGTGTTCATTCGATATCGAATGATCTCATGATCTCACCATGATATATTGCATCGTGGTCTGGGTAAATTTTTTTTACGAAAAATAAAAAATATATATCATAACCGTTCTCGTTAAATCCACCAACTTTGACTACTAATTGTGACTATTATTTTAGCTCTGTTAATAATGAGCGTATATGCAGTGTTGCATTGACGTTAAATATACGATATCAAAGTGTTCATTCGATATCGAATGATCTCATTATCTCACCATGATATATTGCATCGTGGTCTGGGTAATTTTTTTTTTTTACGAAAAATAAACACGTAAAATTTTTTCGAAAAAAATATATTATGACCGGTCTCGTTTTAAAGAGTATAAAATTCTCGTTTTTATGGTATAATTTTTTTGATTTAAAAATTAATAATATTAATGTTATTTTAATTTAAAGAAAAAGGATATTTATTTTGCTAATGTCAATCTTTTTGCTATTTCCAATCTTTTCCTTTTTTACCCCTCCAAGAATTAAAATATCACTATTACCAATCTTTTTTTCACTGATTCCAAACTTAACTCTATTAATCAAGACCATTAGATTATTCTAATCTATGGACGATATTGGTTCTACAGTTCTACACTAAATTTAGGTTCTGCAATGATCCCATCTATATATATATATATATATATATATATATATATATATATATATAATTAGTTTAATTTAGGTAATTTAATTTAAGGTTTTAGTAGTTTATGCTCACACGTCGATCGACCAGAGGATTGCCGCTACAATTCGAACCCGAAATCGAAAAAGTAGTTAAATCTCACCGAAAAACTATTAGGATACAAAAACAACAAAGATTAATCACGGAGAATTCAAGCGATCAGCGGAGGCACGTGGAGGACGACAACGAGCAAGAGGAAGAGATTCCCATTTTCGAGGGTCCGATTTCACCAAGAAATCACGAGCAAGAAGAACCGAAGTTTATAGTTGTTAGGACGGGTGAACATGCGAGAAGGACGGTTGAATCACATTACCGCCTTGGTGATGTGCCTGACCCTTCTCCAATAAAATACCCTGAAAATGAGAACGAACCCGAAGTTCGTCCTCAACTTTTTCCTATTTTCCGAGGGATGCTAAGTTAGGAACCTTACGAGCATTTAGCTGAGTTTACGGCTATTTGTAAAGCAAATCATGTTCGAGGTATAACCACCGACGATTTAAAATTTTGACTATTCTCTTTCTCGTTAAAAGAGAAAGCTAAGAATTGGTTCGTGTCGCTACCTACCAATAGCATCACAACATCGGATCAAATGAATCGCGAATTTCTCCGTGAATATTATCTTATAAGTAAAACCACTGAGAAAAGAAAGGAAATTACCAGGTTCAAGCAAAAACCTGGTGAACAATTCTACGACACAATTGATTATTGTAAAATGGGCCATCCGAATTGAAAAGAATTGACAGAGATCAGATAGATAAAGATTTAAGATAAAAATCCTGAGATAACTCAGGTGGTGGATTTTTAATCTGCTTGATAAAGACCACAAGAACCAATGAGTTATAGATATTCAGCTTTACATGCGAGATTTCCGGTTGAGACATATTGTTGATGATAGATTAATTTGACATTCATATATGATCAGCTGGATTGTGACATGTGCTCACCATGGTTCGGTGATGCCCTGTGGATCATGATAGCTATTTGATTTATCATTTCGCATGACATTAAATTTATAGTTCATTTCAGATATTGCTATGAGATTAATGCTATCATGACCTTGATGAATTATGCTTTCATTATTGCTCGCACCTTTGACATATCGATTCAGCTTAGAATGATTAACCTTGACGGTCTATTGTTCTAGACCATGCTATTTCACCAGTTCTATTGAACTTGGTAATGATACTCCGATGCTCCGCCATGTTGATTTACAGGTAGCTAGCCCAGTATGTGGCTGATCCCCACAAACTAAAGCAATACATATGTATCAATCATCTTGGTGGTTTGAACTAAGATAGGATGTACAGACTGTTAGGATGGGAAAAAGGGTACATAGATCTAAGTCTATAAAACTGATAGTTAATTGATTTTAATTTTCAGTTAAGATGTCAGGATCAGGTGACATTCCCAACAACATGACCCCCCAAAAAATGTTTTAAATGGTACAACAATTATTAGCCCAACACTCAGAACAACAAAACAAGAAGATGCAAGAACAGCTTCAGGCTAGAGATGAGGCTGAAGCAAAAAGACGTGCTGTTGGGAAATAGTTTAAGTAGGTTCAAGCTGTTAGTTAGACTTCTCAAACTGTTAGTAGAGTTTATATGTAAATCCAAAGTTCATGCTGCTAGTTGAATAAACTCGAGCTGCCAGTGTAAAAGTTCAAGCTGCCAGAGCAAATCAACTCGAGCTGCTCTGTTCATGCTGTCAAGTGATTCAAGCTGCTCAACAGTTTCATAAACAGAAAGTGCTGATTTTCAGGAAAAGATATATACACGAAGATTCCAGCATATCTACTATCAGAGAAGTCATAGTTCTTCAAGGAAACATATCAAAAAGCAATATAAATACATAGAATAGGTCTTTCTATTGTATAAGAGTTTTCTGCATATTTGAGTCTGTAATTGCTTTTTGTTTTAAGTTTTCATAAGCCTCTAAGGTTGTAAAACCCTAAGAACAGTCTGTGTTCTTCGTCTAATCAAACAGATTAGAGGTGATTGTAACCATTGAGATAAGCAATACAAACAGTCTTGATTATTTATTGTGTTTATCTACTATTTATTCTGAAAGCTTTTGTTAAAATAATTAAGTGTAATTCCGCAAACTTCTTAATTAAACTTTGATTCAAAGCAAGATTATTGATTTATACTTTGATATATTCAAATCAGTTAGTCTTGGTTAATTAGTTTTAGATCCTGACAAGTGGTATCAGAGACACAGGTCGTTCTTTGTTTTTCAAAGTCGAAAACTTTTTTTTAAAAATTTTAATTTGTTTGCAATGGAATTTGAAAATAGCAGCAGTGCATCTGGGCAAGGACTCAAAGTGCCTATGCTCAAGCCCACTGAGTTCGAGATGTGGAAACTCAGGATTCAACAGCATATCCAATTCATTGACTATGCCATATGGGAATCTGTTGAATTTCCTCCTGTAGTTGATCCAGAACTTGATGATGAGGGAAAACCAGTCAAAACCCCTCCAAAAACTGAACTTGAAAGGAAGGCTAGAATGAATGAAGTGAAAGCTCTTACACTTTTACAAATAGCCATTCCTAATGCTTATCAACATCAGTTCAAAAAGTTTTATACTGCTCATTCTCTTTGGAATGCTTTAGAGAAAAGATTTGCTGGTAATGCCAGTACCAAGAGAAATCAAAAGGATCTTTTAAAACAGCAGTATGAGAACTTTTCTGGTGGCAAGAATGAAAACCTTACTCAAATCTTTGACAGGTTTAACAAACTGATAAGTGAATTAGAAAGTGCAAAAGTCAGCCTGGATCAAGATGAAGTCAACAGAAAGTTTCTCAGATATCTTGGAGAAGAATGGACAGTTTATGCTGCCCAATGGAGAACAAAAGACACTCTTGATGAGATAGAACTGGATGATCTGTACAACAGTCTGAGAGTGTTTGAGACTGAGATTGATGCTAAAAAGAAATCTTTTTCTTATAATCACAATACCGCTCTTCTGTCTTCTGAAAAATCTAACAGCAGTGATTCCTTTTCAGGTGGTGATAGCAACTCTACTGAAGCTCACTATGAGGCTTTTGTGGCCAATGATGGACTGTTTGCCCTAAATACTGAAGATTTAGAACAAATTCATCCAGATGATCTTGAAGAGATGGATTTAAAATGGCAACATGCAATGCTGACCATGAGGGCCAAAAGGTTTCTTAAAAGAACTGGAAGGACCAACTTTCAAGCTAAAACAGAAGGCAAACCAGCCTTTGATAAGACCAAAGTTGAGTGCTACAAGTGTCATAAGTTTGGTCACTTTGCCAGGGAATGTAGATCTCAAGGACAACAGTCATCAAGGACTCCACAGCCCAATCAGACATCATCATCAACAGCACTTGTCTCCCAAGAAGACAATGTGTTTGATTGGAGTGATCAGACAGAGGAAGAATTTCAGAATCAAGCTCTGATGGCAGAAACATCAACTGTCTCTTCCACTGAACTACCAGCTGAGGTAAATTCTAAACTCTACTCTCAATCATGCAAGAATATGGTTAAAAAATACATAGATCACAATGAGAGCATGTGCAAAACTCTAGCTAAGATGGAAGAAAGGAGATATGAATACATGCAAGCCATAGAAGATCTTGAAAAACAGATCAATGACTATAAGGACAATGAGATTCAAATGGGACATGATAGAACATATCATGAGTGGGAGAAAAAGGAACTAAATAAGAAAACAGAATCCCTGAATAAAAAGGTAGAAGAGACTGAACAGAAGGTGTTAGAGGCTAATAAGAAACTAGAATCTGTTAACATAGATCTAGGTAACTTCAAGTTGGCAAATCAAAAGCTGGAACACCTAATGGAAGTCCAATTTAAAGATAGGGTAAAATCTCAGGTTAATCCCAAAGAAGGCATAGGATACAGGGCTACTCCACCTCCATACAACAATAAGTACATTCATCCAATGAGTGAAGTTGCTGATAGACTTGTTAATGAACCATTAGATGAGTCTATGACTACTGTAGATCCTATCCTTGATACCAGCCCTGAATCTAAAGAAGATCAGATTCAAAACACAGAGTGTGAGTGCACAACAGCTGAGAAGCCACATAAAACAATGAGTGCACCCATAGAGATCCAAGCCCCCAATAAGAAAGGAAAAGAGAAGATGAGTGTTTGCAATGCTGCTCCACAAGTTTCTGTACATTCTAACTGTAACACTGCATCTTCTTCAAAGAATAATAAAAGGGGTAAAAATGTTCCAGTCTGCACATGCCAAAAACATGGTGTGCAAAAGTTTCCCAAACAACAGCAGGTAAGGGGAAATCATAGGAACAAGAACCAGAAATTGTCAAATAAATATGGATCTCCAATTCAAACAGTCAAAAGGTGTTTTCACTGTGGAAGGAAGAATCACTTGGCCAAGGATTGTTTTTATAAACCAACTGTTGCAAAACAGACTGTAATTCATAAAAAGTCAAGTCCTATTCATGGAAAAACTTCAAAGGTGAAACCCTCAACATCAGTTCCAAATAAAACAGTTGATCACATGCTTTCAAAAGTTAATAAAAAACAGTCGACACACCAAAAACAAGTTTTGGCAAAGCCTAAATTAAGTTTTAAACAAATATGGTGTGTCAAGGATAAATCTTCAGATCAAACTGCTTATACAAAAGATCAGACTGCTAAGCCAAATTCTGAAGCTGTTAGTGCAAATTCTGAAGCTGTTAGCACTAACAACACAGATCAAACTGCTAAGCATCAATCTGGAACTGCTAGTGAATCATCTGAGACTGTTAGAAGAAAAGATGATCAAAATACCTGGATACCTCATATAATTACTAAATACTCTCCAAAAACTCCATCAGTAGATCTCACAAAATATAAAAAGTCAAAAACAGTGTTTAGTTATGTCAATATACAAGGCCGACCCAAAACCAATTTGGTTTGGGTTTACTCCACTACTGACTAAGCTTCTATTTGTGCAGGGCAACCACAGGTCACCTCATAAAACAAGATGGCATTTGGACAGTGGATGCTCTAGGCACATGACAGGCAATTCTGAGTGCTTGTCAAATTTCAAAGGCTTTGATGGAGGATTTGTTGCATTTGGAGGCAACTCAAAAGGAGGTAAGGTCACAGGTAAAGGTACTGTTAATGCAGGCAACATGATTTTCCATGATGTTTTGTATGTTGAACAGCTTAAGTATAATTTATTAAGTGTCTCTCAAATATGTGACAAACAAAACATTGTTCTGTTTAGAGATTCTGAGTGCATTATCCTTTCAAAAGAGTTCAAAATTCCTGAAAATCTTGTTTTACTAAGAACACCAAGAAAGGACAATATTTACTATTTGGACACAGATCTTTTATCTAAATCAAATACTTTAAGTTGTTTGATATCCAAAGCATCTTCAACTGAGTCTGCTCTTTGGCATAGAAGGATGTGTCACATGAACTTCAAGTCCATGAATGTTTTAGTCAAAAAGAATCTGGTAAGAGGCTTACCACAAAAGGAGTTCATATGTGATGATCATTGTGTAGCATGTCTTAAAGGCAAGAAACACAAAACTTCTCATAAGGCCAAAGAAGTAAATTCAATCTCATCTGCTCTTCAGCTGCTACACATGGATCTATTTGGTCCAACATCTGTTTTGAGTTTGAATAAAAGGGCTTACTGTTTAGTTATTGTTGATGATTTCACCAGGTTTACTTGGGTTTACTTTCTTAGGTCCAAAGATGAAACTGCTGAGCTAGTTAAGTCTTTTATCCTTAAGATAGAAAACCAATCCAACTCAAAAGTTAAGGTGATAAGATCAGACAATGGAACTGAATTTAAAAATCACATTCTAAACAGTTTCTGTGAGTCCAAAGGCATTGCTAGGCAATATAGTGCACCAAGAACACCACAGCAAAATGGTGTAGCTGAAAGAAAGAACAGAACATTAATTAAGGCTGCTAGAACAATGCTAGCTGATTCAAAACTGCCAATGATTTTCTGGGCAGAGGCTGTTAATACAGCCTGTTATGTTCTGAATAGGGTTCAGGTTGTTCAATCACATGAGAAAACTCCCTATGAGTTATTCCATAACAGAAGTCCCCTAATAGCTTTCTTCAAGTCTTTTGGATGCCCATGTACTATTCTTCACACTAAGACTCACTTAGGGAAGTTTGAAAGTAAGGCTGAAGAAGGATTCTTTGTAGGATACTCAAATCAAAGCAAAGCCTATAGAGTATATAACAGTGTGTCTAAAACCATTGAAGAAAGTGCCAATGTTGAATTTAATGAAAATACTGCAAATGTCAAAGGCACTGGTCCTGATTGGTTGTTTGATTTAGATTCACTAACAAATTTTCTGAGCTTTGTTGAGTATACTGCAGAAGCTGATGCATACAGGATTGAAGCTGCCAACACAAATTCTCATGTTTCCAATACAAATTCTCAAGCTGTTGGCACAAAGTTTCAAACTGCTGCTGATTCAACCAAATGGGATGACTACATCACTCTACCACTTCTGTCATGTGACCCTCCAGGGGTTCTGAATGCTTCACAGGATACAAATCCAGACACTGAAGTGCCACTCCCAAGTCCTGAGAAAACAGCTCCAACACAAAGGGAAACAGTCCCAGATTCTTCTCAAGCTGTTCCAGAAGCTGAACCATTCACTGTTCCTGATGGAGATGATACAAATCTTGGATCCTCTTTTCAGACAGAGAGAGAGAGCCTACCCTCAGAGTTCACAAGTACCATCCTCTCAATCAAATACTGGGTGATCCAAGTACTCCTGTACAAACAAGGAAGATGGTTCACAATGAGACTGCTGCTGCTGAACAAGCAGTTCCTGAATTCAGTCTAGCTGCCTTTGAGAATGCTTGTTTCATGTCTCAACTAGAACCTAAAAAGGCATCAGAAGCATTAAAAGATTCGACCTGGATTGAGGCAATGCAAGAAGAGCTTCTACAGTTCAAGATTCAGAATGTATGGACTCTGGTAGATCTTCCTAAGGGTAAGAGAGCAATTGGTACAAGATGGGTGTTCAGAAACAAGAAAGATGAGAGAGGGATAGTAATCAAGAATATAGCACGGCTAGTAGCACAAGGGTACACTCAAGAAGAAGGCATAGATTATGATGATGTATTTGCTCCAGTAGCAAGAATTGAAGCCATCAGACTATTTTTGGCATATGCAAGCTTCAAAGGTTTTAAAGTGTATCAAATGGATGTGAAGTCTGCTTTTCTGTATGGGACAATTGAAGAGGAGGTATATGTGTGTCAACCTCCTGGTTTTGAAGACTACAAGTATCCAGACAGGGTTTACAAGCTAGACAAGGCTCTCTATGGTCTCCATCAAGCCCCCAGAGCATGGTATGACACTCTGTCATCCTACCTTCTACAAAATGGATTCAAGAGAGGCACTCTGGACAAAACACTTTTCACTAAGTCTATCAAAGATGAGATTCTGCTTGTCCAAATCTATGTTGATGACATTATCTTTGGCTCAACAAATGACTGTCTGTGCAAAGAGTTTGAAGCTTTAATGCACAAAAAGTTTCAAATGAGTTCAATGGGAGAACTCACTTTCTTTCTGGGATTACAAGTCAAGCAGAAGCCCACTTGACTCTTCATAAGCCAATCAAAGTATGTGAAAGACATACTGGACAAGCTTGGGTATCAAGACACCAAAGCTGCAAGCACTCCAATGGATCCTCACAAGCAACTCCATACAGACAAAGATGGCATAGATGTAGACATACATTTATACAGATCTCTCATAGGATCACTCGTGTATCTAACATCTTCTAGACCTGATATAATGTTTGCTGTCTGTGTGTGTGCTAGGTTTCAATGCTCTCCAAAGGATACTCACTTGGTTGCTGTTAAGAGAATCTTTAGATATCTCAAAGGCCAACCACACTTAGGCCTATGGTATCCTAAAGATTCTCCCCTTGAACTAACTGCTTATTCTGACAGTGACTATGGTGGTTGCAACGTTGACAGAAAATCCACAACTGGTGGATGTCAATACCTAGGAGCAAGACTGGTCTCTTGGCAATGCAAAAAGCAGACAACTGTGTCCACATCATCCACTAAAGCAGAATATGTAGCAGCTGCAAGCTGCTGCTCCCAGGTAATGTGGATTCAAAATCAGCTAAGAGACTATGGTATGAATTTCTTATCCACTCCTATTTATATTGACAATTCAAGTGCAATCAGCATTGTGCAAAACCTAGTGAAATTCCCAAAAACCAAGCATATAGAAATCAGATTTCACTTTATAAGAGATTGTAATGAAAAGAAGTTAATCCAAGTTACCAAAATACATATTGATGATCAGTTAGCTGATCTATTTACAAAACCTTTTGATGTAGGAAGGTTCACTTTCCTAGTATCAAATATTGGTATGGTAAATATGGATTAATTTGTTTTCATTATTATCTACTTAGTATGCTTATTTAAGGGGGAGTCACTGTTTCATTAAAAAGATGTATAATTTTCAACTAACAGCTTGAGTATTTTCTCAAGCTGCTAGTTCATTTTCTAGGACTGCTAGTTCTTCGCTTGATCTGTCAAAGTGTGCAGGGTTTTTAGGTAATTTTCAAGTGTGTGTGCGCGGGACCCAACCTTTTCAAAACCTTTAAAGGTCCCAGTTTCGTTCAGTTGTAACTACCAGTTACAAAATTTCCTTCCACGGCCTTTCTTTTCCCTCTGAACGATTCACACACACTTCTTTGCAAACCCTAAACCCTTCGTTTGATCTTCAATGGAGTTTGTTAAGGAACACAACTGCCTTCCCTACTCTCTAAAGCACTCAGACCTTCAACCGTTTCATGACATGATGGACTTTCTTCGTCACTCCCATATCCATCATGCACTCAATATAAACCCCACCATATACATATCGCATATTGAACAGTTCTGGAACCATGCCACTGTTCAATCCATCGTGGCATTCCTTCTATTCTATCCAAAATTAATGGCACTCCCATCACCATTACTGAGGAATCCATTCGGCGCCATTTGCATCTTCAAGATGCCACAGGTATAACAGACCTAACCCTTGATGTTTTACATACTGGTCTTTATGATATAGGTTATAGGGGTCCTGCTGATTCATTTACTTTCTTGAAAGCCCATTTTTCTCCTAAATTGAAATATCTTGTACATATTATTCAGCAGTGCATGAGCCCCAAAAGAACTGGTTGGTCAGAATTTTCTTCTAACATTGCCACTGCCTTAGTGTGTTTTTCAACAGGCCAACGGTTCAATTTTTCAAACATGATTTTTCAGGGGATGTTAAGGCATCATTCCCTAAAGAGTAGGAAATTTTTGTTGTATCCCAGATTTTTGGCAGAAATCATTGCACACACTTACACTACTTCTCATGTACATAAGAGGATACATGTTTCCCACAGGCACTCACTATCTTCTATAAAAAGACTTTTGAAACAAAGTGCCAATTTTTTGAGCGTTGATGTTCCATTGCCTTCTGCAATGATGAACATCATTCCAAGAAACAGAGAAGAGGGTCCTGAGCAGGCTCAGCCTATCATCACTGCTACACCATTAGGACCCCAACCCACTCCTCATGATACACATCCTTCTTCTGATCCTTTTGAACAGCCACCACCCCCACTAAAATTTCTATATAAAAGGAAAAAGGGACCAGGAGCTCCTTCCTCCTCAGCCCTAAGACAAGAGCCATATATCCCTGTGCAGGAGGACACTTCTGCACAGAATATCCAAAGGGAACCAACTGAGGACACTCCCATCCTCACTCAGGAGGTGAACATCTCTTCAGAGACTGTTTATATGGGTTCTGTGGCTGGCACTACTGCTGTCCCTCCACAAGAGACACAGGACAGTGCCAACATCCCTAAGACCACGCCCATGGCAACAGCAAGTGTGCACACACAAGCTGGAAGTCCCCAGAACCAAGAACAGAGGGGCCCAGAGGTTTCTACTTCTGGTATTAATGTCAGTGATAGATCAAAAGCACCACAGGTGTTTTCTGATCTTGAGACTAGTCTGCAACTCATGCTTTTGTCGGATCCCAAGCTGAAACCTGTTGTAGCTATGTTGGAATACCAAATGTCCATCATTGCTGCACAGGGTGCACAAATAATGGCCCTAAAGCAACCAGAAATGGCTCAAAATCACAGGATGGATTATCTTCATAAGGGGTTTACCCTTTGTGGAAATAAGATCATTCAATTAGAGCGTTTGATTCTAACCCAATGGGCAAAGGTTGTAGGTCCTCCTGACCAAACCAATGCTTCCAAAAATGGGGAGAATCAGGAGGTTCCTGAATCAGTCCAAGCAGCTCCAACAACATCAGTCCAAGCAGCCTCAACAGTTCCACCTTCTAGGCTAGCAGTCCCAACAGCTTCTCAAGCTGTTAGCCTAGAAACTCAAGTTGCTGCCTCAAAAGCAACTGGAGTTGTTATAAGGGAAAGGGTTCAAGCTCCATCCAGTACAGTGCAAGCTACATCTTCTGCTGCAAAAGACAAAGGCAAGGGCATTCTTATTGAGTCTCCAAAGCACAAATTTTCCTCCAAAGAAGCTCAGATTGCCTTTGATGCTGAAGTTGCCAAAAGGTTAGCAGAAGAACAGGATAAAGAATTAGATCAGCTGGCCCAGCCCCCATTGGATGATGATGAGACCTTAGGTGATTACCTAAAGGGGTTTGTGGGTAAACAAGGAGAAAAGAAGAGGAAGCTGCCAACTGGGCACTCCAAAGCTGAGCACAGAAGATTTTTAATCTTTGCAGCTGGTATTCCAAAGAAAATGGCTCAGTCCATGACTACTGAAAGGCTGCAAGAGATCCATGACAAAGAAATGGACAAAAGAAAGAAAACAAAAGTCTCCCAAGAAGTCCAACCATCAAAAGAACCAGTTCAAATGGAAGCTGCTGCCAATGCCCCTGCTCCTACTGATCAAGCTGTTGCTTCTATTCCTGCATCTGAGCCATCTTCACAAGCAAAGCTGTATCAAGTTAAAGGGTGTTATTTGAGCAACAACTGCAAAAAGCAATGGAGATAGAGAAGTTGATTGATCAGCATGATTTTACAAAGCCTCTGATCAACTACTGGTATGCCAAGTCACTGGACAACCGTGATTTAAGAGTTCAGTTTATAGTAAGAAGGGAGTCTGGACCAGAAGAAGAATATGATACATTTTGGCAGATGGTTCAGAAGTTGACCAGAGATGAGCTTATCAAAATGCATAATATTGGGTCTGTGACACAAGTTAGATATGCTTTACCACAAGTGAAGCAAGTCATTAAAGATCTAAAATCAATTGTTGACCCTGAATCTGCAAGGAAAGAAATAGAGGATGCTGTGAAGAAAGGAAAGAAGGTCAAGCAAGTTGATCTGTTTGTCAAGTCAAGGACATACAAAATAAAATTTCAGATGGATCTGGTATATTTTTCAATCTCGAATTTTATGATTTACCAAAAGATATGCTACTTCAGATAAAATCTGTTAGGGTATCTTGTGATAGAGATGAGATGAAGAAAGAATTTTTGAAGGCTGTAGATCAGAAACTTGCACAGTTATAAGTTTTTGAAAGCCTTGGTTTGTAAATAACAATTTACTTATTCATTTCCATTTTTGTATAGAACTTAAAGTCTTGTGTAAAGAATTTAAGTTAGGGGGAGATTGTTGGGAAATAGTTTAAGTAGGTTCAAGCTGTTAGTTAGACTTCTCAAACTGTTAGTAGAGTTTATATGTAAATCCAAAGTTCATGCTGCTAGTTGAAGAAACTCGAGCTGCCAGTGTAAAAGTTCAAGCTGCCAGAGCAAATCAACTCGAGCTGCTCTGTTCATGCTGTCAAGTGATTCAAGCTGCTCAATAGTTTCATAAACAGAAAGTGCTGATTTTCAGGAAAAGATATATACACGAAGATTCCACCATATCTACTATCAGAGAAGTCATAGTTCTTCAAGGAAACATATCAAAAAGCAATATAAATACATAGAATAGGTCTTTCTATTGTATAAGACTTTTCTGCATATTTGAGTCTGTAATTGCTTTTTGTTTTAAGTTTTCATAAGCCTCTAAGGTTGTAAAACCCTAAGAACAGTCTGTGTTCTTCGTCTAATCAAACAGATTAGAGGTGATTGTAACCATTGAGATCAGCAATACAAACAGTCTTGATTATTTATTGTGTTTATCTGCTATTTATTCTGAAAGCTTTTGTTAAAATAATTAAGTGTTATTCCGCAAAATTCTTAATTAAACTTTGATTCAAAGCAAGATTATTGATTTATACTCTAAGATATTCAAATCGGTTAGTCTTGGTTAATTAGTTTTAGATCCTGACACGTGCTGATAAAAAGAATAAGTGAAAAGATAAACAAGTCCAGAATGATGAATCTGATTCTGATAACTCTACCCCTAATGCCCAAATTGAGCAGCCGAAAGGCTGTAAGTTCAAAGATTTCAAAGCCAGCGGTGCCCTTAACTTTGAGGGTACAGTAAACCCAATCCAAGCAATGGATTGGATAAGTCACACTGAAGAAATCTTCAGAATTTCTGACTGTTTAGAATCAAAGAAAGTAAGCTATGCATCTGCTCTGTTCGTCGGTGCTGCCCGTGCCTGGTGGAAAACCTAGAGAAGTATTTATGGCGAGGAGGTTATTCAGAATCTAGAGTGGGACCAGTTTCTCGATATGTTTAATGCGAAATATTGTCCTGTTGACCAACGAGACAAGATGGAGGTTCAACTGATGCAGCTAACTCAGGGAACCAAGACTGTTGACGAGTACGAGCACGAATTCTCGCGGCTTTGTGGCTATTCCTCGTATCAAGTAGCCACTGCAGAAAGAAAGATGAACCGATTTCGTGGAGGGCTTAACCCTAGATACAGACACCCGATGAGCGCAATAAAGTATAAGAGTTACTTAGTGTAGGTCCCGAGAAGTTCCCAAAGTATATAACTTTAAGTTGTAGAGGGGGGGTGAATACAACAATTTCAAAACTACACACTATTTTCTCAATGTTTGTATGTATTATCAACAATTTGTTAATTACAAACAAGCTTGAATGCGGAATAGTTCAAGCTGAGATGACAGATACAACAGTATGTTCACTAGTCTAAGACAAACTCAAACTAGTATACAATGAATACACTCACTAAGAAGCACTCACTGTGTTTACAAGACTCAGAGGAGCAGCTTATGTAGAACAGCTTAGACACAAAGAAACTGTATTACACAATCAGACTTGCATGCATGAAAAACACACTTGCACGTTCATTCTTGGTTTCAGCACTTAGCTTATTTTTGGCTTGCTTTTTTTTTTTTTGACCTTAGAAGCTTCCTTTTATACTCACTCAGAGGATCTAGGAGAAACATCTTCATTGGACGGAATGAAAAGGAGAAGTCTTGTTGAAAAGACAACATAACCTTTTCTGTACTTTTCTGAAAAGCAGACTTGTCTTCACATGTGCAGAACTTTTGTCTTTTTACTTTGTCTACTGTTGCATTGCCTTTAACTAATTTAGGAATGTCAACTTTGCGTCTTTCTTCCTTGTAAAGGCCTATTTTGATATAAGAAAAAGGTCTGTCACCCTTTTTCAAATACCCTTTTGTCTTCATGTTACAGAACAGCTTGGGCAGGCTAAGCAGTTCTGTTTTCCACTTTGTCTTCGACTTTGTAAACTGATCTTGTAGTCAAAAACAATACATGATGACTTGGAAACATATTCCATAAAGTGTTTAGCCTGTTCACAAAGAACAGAACACTTTAAAATTGCCCAAGCTGCTCACCAGTGTAGAGCAGCGTAGACAGTTTATGTCCAGCCTGTTCAGCAGACAGAGCAGCTTGGACAAACTGTCTTAGTTGCAACACATGCAACATATAGAACAGCTTTAGACTGATATTGCAAATCAATTTCAGGTTTCAATAAGGCATATGACAGGCCTTGATATCAACCTTCAAAAACATCAAAAGGTTTGAATATAAATCTCCCCCTCAGATGTAGAACAGGTTTGACTGAGGCCTTTTTGTGCCTAACAATCTCCCCCTATTTGCAATAACCAGTCTAAGCTGGTCTTATTGAAAATCACTATATATTTTTACAGTACATTTTGCTTAATTGAAATTACAACATTACAGTAAAGTAAAAGATCAGTTTATATATACACTGATTCTTGATTACATACAACAACACATGTTTTTACAAGAGTACAACTAATGTACTAAAGTATTTTACAACTAATGTAAAAGAAAAGATTACAACTTATGTAATGATGTACAACTAATGTACAAAAGTATTTGGACTGTTTGTGTTGGGAGCAGATAATGGCAAGTCTGTCCAACTGATGGACAACTTCCATTCTTCACCTACCCAGACGATAGATGGACTTCACTCCATTGGAAGGGAACCCTGGAACATCTTTTCCAGCTCATCTCTTGTATCCTCAAGTTCCTCAACTTCACTTCTGATGACCATGAACTTGGGATCATTGAGCTCACCTTTTTCATAGAAGCCTCTAAGCTGATCCCAGACGGCTGCTCTCCATTTGCTAGACTGCCTAAATGAAACTGCAAGTCTGAAGGCGGCAAGTTGTCTCAGATCAACTTTGTACAGCTCTGAGGCTCTTTGGAAGCACTTCTTCTGAGTTAGGGGATCTACAAAAAATGCCCCCAGCTCAGGTTCTTCAATAATCTTGCCATCCTCAAACTCTATTCCACTAGGCAGGCTATGATCAACTCCCTTCATTTCAATGGCGTAGTCGCCCTGTTCGATCAGTGTAAGGAGTAGCTCCATCTCTGTGTCCTTCCTTGTCCTCCTGGCCTTTATTTTTGGATGTGTCACAAAAACACCTTCACTAACTTCCTTAGAAATCAGGCCAAGATTCTTTACTCTTTCCATCAACTTCTTGACATATGCCCTGATTTGTTTAGCAGTTTCAGACTTTGATTCACTCAGGGCAACTGCCAGCTCAATCCACTCCCTGTATCTCATCTGTGCTACATCAATGTGGTCATAAGTTTCCAATTCTGGGCCTGTTGTACCCATCCTTGTTATTTTAAGCTTCCACTGACTGCCTTTCCTTGATACAGGGACAGCTTTGACAATTGCTTCTTTGGCTAGCCTTCTTTCAGCAACATCTTGAAACTTTTTCCTAGCCAAGTTGTCAAAATGGTATTGAGCTCTTGCATGGGGTACTGTTGATTTGGTCACAGAGACCTGAGTACCTTTCTCTACTTCCTTCTCTTTCTCCCCTGTAGATTTCCTAGCAGCTTCCATTATTTTCTTTTGCACCTCCAGGGTAGACATTTTAATTTTCTTTGCTTCTTGGAGGGCAAAAGATTTAGCAGCTTTAGCAGATTCTTCTTCTTTTCTCAATTCCTCCAGAGCTTGAAGATGTTCTTCTCTAAACTCAAAGTACTTGTGCATAGGAAGACCCATCTCTTTAGCCCTGGCCTTGTGAAATTGAATTTCTGCCTGATTCTGCTGTATGGGATCATCAGCTGCCTTTTCTTTTCCTTTAGCTGCTGCTGTAGTGACAGCAGCCTCAGGAATTTCTCCTTCTTCTTCTTCTTCAGTTAGAATTAAGTGCCTCCTTTTACTGCTAAGCCTGTCCTCAGGAATGACTTCCTCCCCCTTAGACTGAGCAGGGTTTGGAGAGACAGCCTGAGTAGGCATAGCAGCTTGAGAGGCACCTTCAGCTGTACCTGTTTCAAAGACATCTGCTGGCTGACCAGTGTGAGTTGCAGACACTGGTATCTCCTTAGGAGAAGAAGTTTTCTCCCCCTTAGACTTAGTCTTCGAGGCAGATGACTTCTCCCCCTTTGAAGGAGATGAAGCAGCGACTCAACACCCCTGTTCTGCCTGAAGACCAAAGTCAGGTCAGGCTTGCCAGCAGGTTTAGAGAAGGTTTAGGACCAAAACAAGGCTAGTCACTAAGTTAAGCCAAGTTATCCTTCACCTCAGTAAGCTGGGAAGCAGAGGTACCTGAAGAAAGTGGAGTGGGCATGCAGGCAAGGGATGTGAGCTTAACAATGTTTTCCCTGGTGTGAACAGCAGAGTTTGCAGCCTGTGCCAAGATGAAGGTTCTAGAGAATCTTGCACATCAGCAAGATCTGATGACACAGAGTTTGATAGGGAGCCAATTAGAGTTTGTAAGCTAGCCAGAGTGGCTGGAAGGGTAGAGTTGCAAGAAGTGAGAAGTGATGACAGCTGTTGGGAAATGGCTGTCATTGAGGACACAGAGTCCTGCTGTATGGAAAGAATAGAGGAGAGGGAGGTGGACACAGTTTGCAGCTGAGCAGTGAGTGCTAACAGCTGTGGAGAGGAATCAGGTTGTGGAGTGGTAGGGAAAGAGGCTTTGAACAAATCAAAGAACCCCTGAAGCTGTGTAGACACAGAGTCTGATATAATGGAGGGTAGAGAGTTCATGGTGTTTTCCAAAGAACCAACTTTATTGGTCAGCAAAGAAAGCTGATCCTTCAAAGGCAGGTCTTTGGGAGATGGAGGTGTATGGGTAGATTGTTTTGAGTGGGTAGATGGAGAGGAAGATGATGAGGCTGGTGTTTGAGGATGTGATGGAGAGGGAAGAGAGACTTTGGACAGAAGCTCCATAGCTGGCAAAAGTAAGATGGCCCAGTTTGGAGGGATCGAGGGTTTCAGCAGAGGCTGTAGCCTGGCATGCACCAGGAGAAGGGGATGAATGTTTGGGGCCTTTCAGATGCTGCTTGTGTTTTGGCAACACCCTCATGAGGACCAGGGTGGGTTCCCATGCTGCATGTGCCTTGGTCCTAAAGCACCTCATCATTGGGTGAAGATATTGCATTTCAACATCAGCAGTGGTGAAAACCTGCTGATGGAATTTGCTGAGGGAGCAGCCTCACCAGAGGGATGGTGTGATCCCTGAGGTTCATCAGCTTGGGTTGTTGGTCCCTCAGCAGCTGTTTGGTGTTGAACAGCTGTATCATGGGGAGCAGAAGTTTGAGACTGAGCTGCTGATTGGTCTATACCAGCAGCGTGGACACCTCGTGCAGACTCAGGGTGTGAGGAGATATGAGTGGGGGACAGTGTGGACACAGTATGGAGTGGAGAGGACTCATGTCTTTCAATATCCTCAGCCTGTTGGGAGGCTGGGATAGTTGATGTGGGTATCTCCGTTTGTACAACTGGTTCCTGTTGGGAGGAACCAGAGGGTCTAGGATGACTCTGGGTAGACTCAGATTGGAGTGAAGCAGACTCCAAATGAGCTGAACCTACTCCCAAAATAGGAGAGGCAGCTGGGGTTACTTCTTTTTCAACTGAACCCTGTTAAGAGGGAACAGAGGAGGTGGTTTTGTGGGCTGATTTCTTTTTGGAAATTGATTTTCTGTGATAGAGAATGGATGGAGTGGGTGATTGTGGAGAGGGGAGAGGATCTGTTTGGACAGGGTGTGAGACTGGGTCAGGAACAGTGGGGCTGGCCTGTTCCATAGTCTCTTGTGCCACAGAGGCACCAGCCACAAAGGCTTCAGTCTCAACAAATGAACCAGGGTGAGGAGCCTGCTCCTCCTCAGCCACAGAGGCTAAAGGAACAGACTCAGACTGAGCTGTTTTGGCCTTCTTTTTCACAGGCCCAGCTTCAGTTGCCAGGGTCCTTTTAACAAGCTTGGACCTCGCTTTGGATTTTGTTACGGGAGCAGCAGCTTCTGGATCCACCCTCACATCAGAGGGTCCTTCCACCAAACCTAACAGCCTCCTCATTGGTGTGGATAGAGGAGGCTCATTTTGCAGGACTGGAGTATAATAAACTTTATTCCCTATAACTGGGAATGCAGCAGTCTTAAGTAGAGGCTGAGAG
The DNA here is from genome assembly GCA_020465985.1 of Centrapalus pauciflorus. NCBI lineage: Eukaryota > Viridiplantae > Streptophyta > Magnoliopsida > Asterales > Asteraceae > Centrapalus > Centrapalus pauciflorus. Next base: position 135,617 of record JAANYP010000967.1, read on the forward strand.
TTATAGATACGCTCACCACAAACATGTCTGAAAATGAGGCTCAGTAACCTGGGATATCGAACAGCAGCTGGTCTTGACTCTTGCTGCACCAGGTTCCTCAAATTCACAAAAATCCATTTGGCCATGTCCATGGTAGTTCCATCCACAAGCTGCAGAACTACAGGGATTTCATCACGGCTCAGTTGGTCAAATGAACCAACCTTGCTGCTGAAGCACATTACCACAGAGGCGAATAAGAAGCTGTAGGTAGGAGAGAGGTCCTTCCTGAACAGTGTTGCTCCAATTTTTGGTTCTGCTACACCACAGAAGTGCAACAGATTCTTCATCTGTTCATCTTCAGGCTGTGGTCGATCATATTGTGCAACCACAGGGAGTCGAAGAACTTCCCTGAGCAGATGAGTGTTGATCTCAATGGTCTGAGTCCCATTGAGAATGGTGCCCTTGATGACTTTGGTTTCTGGGATATAGGCACAGGTATACCAGAACTCATACACCATCTCCTGCTACAGGACACCAGGAGATGCAGTCATGGCGTAAGTTCAACGGATGAACTTTCAGAACTGCCACCATTTGTCATAGCCTCTTCCCACATAGTTTTTGGGGATGTGAGGTTGGCAAATGTAGTTGTGGGGTTTTGATTGGTCAGCATTGTGGTGATTGATGAGTGTTTGACAACATCATCACCAAACGCACACTGGGAAAAGGGATTAGGTCTGTGAGCCATTTGGGATTTTTTGAGGTTGAAGAAGCAAAGACACTTAGTCGATTTAGGGTTCTTAGAGGATTTCTGGAAGTGATGAGGAAGCGAGATGAAACTATATTTAAGGTTTTATAGGATTTGAATGTGAGTGGTGTAACTGAGAGAGAAGATTTTGGGCGGTTTGATTTGAATAAAGTCTTAACAGGAAAAACGGAACGGTTGTGCCATGTCAGACCGTTTGTCAGTACACGTCGATTCTTTTTAATGCACTTAAATCACGTAAATCCACTTATCCGCAGTAATTAAGTTAATAAACATTAATTAGTAACTTAATTGTTGAAGAAGGTAATTAAATATTGGTCTAAAGCTGTTGGTCAACTCCTGTGATGAGCAGAGTCACCACTGTATCGTACTGTTATTCACTCTTCAAGCTGTTCTCCTTTCAAAACTGTGCCTTCAGCCTGTTCTCAGTTGTGGAACAAAGGTTGGGTTCAATAATTTGACAGGTTACAAGACAAAGGCTGTAAGGCAAGTGTGAAGGAAATGAACAGGTTGAGGATTGAACCATCAGAAGCAGGTGGACTTACAACTGTTTGTTGTTCAGCCTGTTCTGTGCTCAAGCTGTCAAGTTTTTCAGAAAAATGGCTAAGTATAGAACATGCATAGCCTGTTCTGTCCAAGCTGTTCTGAGAGACTTGAGCAGTGTGAGACATATAACTTCATAGACCTGAGAGAACACTTAGTCACTCTTATTTAACATGCCCAGCTTGCTGACAAGGTAATTAAACCTTGTTTCATCCAGAGGTTTGGTGAAAATGTCTGCAAGCTGTTAATTTGTGGAAATAAAACTTACCTCCACATTACCTTTTTGAATGTGATCCCTGATGAAGTGATGTCTGACTTCAATATGCTTTGTTCTTGAATGAAATACTGGATTGTTGGAGATGGCTATGGCACTTGTATTATCACACAGAATAGGAGTTTTCCTATACACAAGGCCATAGTCTTCAAGCTGATGCTGCATCCACAGAATCTGCCCACAGCAGCTTCCCGCAGCAATGTACTCAGCTTCAGCAGTAGAAGTGGACACTGAGTTCTGCTTCTTGCTACTCCAACTAATCAACTTTCCACCAAGGAGTTGACATCCACCTGTTGTGCTTTTCCTATCTAACCTGCAGCCTGCAAAATCAGAATCTGAATATCCTGTTAGTTCAAGACTTGAGTCTTTGGGATACCAAAGACCCAAACCTGGTGTACCCTTCAGGTATCTGAAGATTCTTTTAACAGCACCTAGATGAGATTCCTTTGGATCAGCTTGGAACCTAGCACACAGACAGGTGGCAAACATAATATCAGGTCTACTAGCAGTTAAGTATAGCAAGCTCCCAATCATGCCTCTGTAAGCTGTTACTGAAACAGCTTTGCCACTGGCATCAGCATCCAATTTTACATTGGTTGCCATTGGGGTTTTAATAGGAGAACTTTGATCAAATTTGAACTTTTTCAAAAAGATCTAAAGTGTAACTTTCTTTGGATTTATAAATAATTCCGTTTTGAGGTTTTGTTTAACCCTGTAATCTAAAAAGAAAGTTTAGTTTCTCCCATCATACTTCATTTCATACTTAGATTCAATGAGTAAGGAAAAATTCTGCATAACTGCTCATTAGTAGAACCAAATATTATGTCATCCACATAAATTTGAACAAGCATAATATCAGACTTCACTTTCTTTATGAACAGTGTGGTATCCACTTTACCTCTGGAGTACCCATTGCTCATAAGGAATTCAGTAAAAGTGTCATACCAGGCTCTAGGGGCTTGTTTGAGACCATAGAGAGCTTTGTCCAACTTATAGACAAAACCTGGATGATGTTCATTTTCAAAACCTGGAGGCTGCTTGACATAAACTTCTTCTTGCAGCTTCCAATTCAAAAATGCACTCTTCACATCCATTTGAAATACCTTAATGCTCTTATGAGCAGCGTAGGCTAGATACAAACGAATTGCTTCTAGCCTGGCCACAGGAGCAAATGTTTCATCATAGTCAATTCCTTCCTCCTGTCTGTAGCCCTGAGCAACCAGTCTTGCCTTATTTCTAATGACATGACCTTGCTCATCCATCTTGTTTCCTGAAAACCCATTTTGTGCAATTATAGTTTTACCTTTAGGAGGCAGGGACCTAAACTTCCATACTTTGTTTCTCTCAAATACTGGATTGAGGTTCTTCTTGCATGGCATGATCCAATTGGCATCTTTAATGGCTTCATCAAACCCTCTTTGGCTCCATCAGTGAAACAAAACTAGAGAACATACAAAAGTTCCCTAAGCTGTCCCACCGAGTTTGTATCCCTTTGTTGATGTCACCAATTATTTGATCATTGGGGTGACACCTGATCCACTTAGGATCATTTTTCAATGATGATTTACCTGAGTTGTTAACATCTTCAGCAGGTCCTGTTGAACAGCTCTCAGGATTTTCAGACACACTGTTGTCTTGAGCCTGTTCACTTGTTGAACATGTCTGACCACTGTTGAACATATCAGCAGAGGAACTGGGAAAATCAGCATTGATAGGTTTTGGACATGCAGTTGTAATTAAGTCAGTACATTTATTCACACAGGGTGTATTGACATAATCATCATCATGTCCATCATGATTAAAGGTTCCACACTGGGTGTAGTGGAAGCTTTTGAGTCCTCTTCATTGATTGAATGCATCAGATCATCAAAGTTAAGTTCTCCTGAAACTGATTCAGGAACAGCTTTGGTGGAGGCATTCTTGGACTCTTCAAAGTGACATTGATTAGATTCATACTATCACCCTTCTTTTGTTTGTTGTATACCCTTGTAGGCCTTGGAGATAGCAGAGTAGCCAACAAAACACACCTCTATCAGCTTTAGGTTCAATTTCGACAGCTGGTCCCTTTGATTCAGAAATGAAAACAGGGACATCCCAAAACACATGGAAATAATGACATTTGGCTTTTCTCCCTTTGGCAGCCTCATAGAGGAGTCTTGTTGAACCTTTTCACCACCTAAGCGAATCTGTTTTGGGTTAGCAGGCTAGTGTTAACAGGCTTCAGCCAAAAAATGATGAGGTAAACCTTGTATTGCACACAGCATGGTTCTGGCAGCTTCAATGAGAGTTCGGTTTCTCCTATTCAGGCAACTCCATTTGTTGAGGAGTTCTTACTGCTGAAAAGTTGAGTGATACCTTTCTCTTCACAGAAGTCTTCAAGAGTACTGTTTCTGAATTCAGTACCATGATCACTTCTAAGCTGCTTTACTTGGCAGAGTTTCAGCTTTTCCATCTTTTTGACCAATATCCAATAAATCTCCTCTGCAGCCTCTCCTTGGCTCTTCAGAAAGATCACCCATGTGTACCTGGAGAACTCATCAACCATTACAAGAGTGGTATTTCTTCCTCCTAGACTTGGGACATTAACAGGTCCAAACAAGTCCATATGGATTAAGAAGAGTGGAGTATCAATAAAGAAATTATGTTTGGATTTAAAAGATGTTTTTCTCTGCTTGCCTTTCTCACAAGCTGTGCATAATCTATCCTTAGAAAAAGTCATAGAAGGTAAACCTGTCACCAACTCTTTCTTACAGAGTTTGTTGATGTTCTTGAAGTTCAGATGTGACAGGTTTCTTCTGATGACCATAGCCAGTTTAGATCGCATTTGTTCTTGTGAGAAAAACAGGTTTCAGTGTGGGTCAGCAGGAATGCATATCCACAACATATACACCTTTCTTTCGTTGAGCACATAGCACAACTATGCCTTGGGAATCCAATATGTAACCCAGGTGCTCATCAAAGTTAACCTTGTAGCCAGCATCACACAGTTGGCTTATGCTAACAAGGTTATGTTTAGCCCAACCACATAGGCTACCCTTTTGAACACTGCAGCACCAGCTTTAAGAGTTCCATATCCCTCAGTGGATCCCTGTACATTGTCACCAAAGGTGACTTTTGGCCCTTTTTCAGGCCTGAGTTCACTCAGCAATTCTTTACAACCTGTCATGTGCCCTGAGCAGCCACTGTCCAAGTACCAAACCTGGGAAGGTTGTTTTTTCCTGCAGAGTGATAAGAGAATTATTAGT